>JARBDR010000635.1:0-36373 GCA_029721355.1 Tegillarca granosa
TTTTAAAGTTAGCTGGTTGACATCTTTTTATGTCAGTGTGCAATTATGACCACAAAACCTCCTCTATATTATTGATCTCGGCCTCTGTATAGCGGATAAATTTTATAAATGTATAATTATATTTGGTGATTCAAAAACTTATTTTTGTCGTGGAGCTGTCAAATGTTTTGGATCTAAAATCTTCCCTTTCTGTCCAGAGATAAAAAATCCTCACTCGACCATGGTACAAAAATAGAATCAATAATGGGGTTACATATACGTGTATTTGTTTGTTACGTGTATTTGTTGTTACGTGTATTTGTTGTTTACGTGTATTTGTTGTTTATTTGTTGTTTACGTGTATTTGTTGTTTATTTGTTGTTTACGTGTATTTGTTGTAGACGTGTATTTGTTGTTTACGTGTATTGGTGTTTTACCTAGTTGTAGGTTTAAACAATTCTGCTTTGACCAAACGGCGGCTAGATCATAATTAATAAAAACAAAAGTTATAAATTCATGCAAACGAATTATCATATTCAGAAAAAATTAATCTGGTAACTGATTAGGTAAAAATACATTTACACCATACGGGTTTATACCAGATGTAGCAACATCTTATCGGTAAAACAGCATATGTCAGAGTTAGATAAATATACATGTCAATACTTGTTATGCCACTGTTCTCCTAAAATGTTTTAAAACTACAAAATGCCCGTCCACTTCCCGATATTATTATTTTGGGAGATGAATTTATAGACGATTTAGCATTTATCCCCTGATAAGCTAAATCTAAATACAAAATGCGTCTGATGAATCTAGTTATATTAAGTTTTAGACTTGAAATGTGCAATAAAATAAAACACAAACATACCAGTCCTTGTCCAAATCACAATCCAAAAACAAAGTAAAAACTTTGAAAGCTGGCAATTTAGTAATACACAAGATCTTCCATTCAGAAAGTGAGGCCCGATGCTCCGGGAGGGGTAAGCACCTCCTGTCTAGCTAGCTACACACGTCACGTGCAAGTCAATTTTGAGAATGAAAAGAACAAAGAACTATGGTAAGTCAAATATATCCAGTGAGTTTGAATACAGTGACTACATTACTTATCAACAATTTTGTGATGACAGCCATAAAACTGTTTTACTGCAAATTTCTTGCGACAACAATTAATTGTAAGCAGTTTGCTTCGTTGTAGAAATTCCCCATTATGGGAACAAGCTCAACCATAACGTATTAACTAATATAACTAAATATTTCCACACAAAAACAACAGAACTACATATAAATTACCCACTTTTTAGACTACATCGGTATTCCTTATTGATACAACTCTCCGTTTTAATAGGTCATGCCAAGTCTTGGAACTTGATTTAAATAAATACTAGTATAAGAGGGTGGTAAGGATACACCTTTCCAAAACTTGTCCAATGAAAGTGTTTGTTTCATAAAATGTTATCTCCCAACTATCAAAATTAATTTTAGACTTTTTAAAAACCTCTTACCAGTTCATTCCGATCACACTGTTTTTCCATTGGAGTGAATGTATTGGCAGACTGCCTTTCAGTAAAGGAGGTCGCTGAAGAAGGTTTTACTGTATGAACAGGTGATCTTTGTTATTGCAAATTTTACTATATTGACAGGCGAATTCATATAGAGGAGGTCGCTTTGGCAGGTTTTACTGTACAGACAGGAAGTTTTAAGTAGATGATGCCGCTTTTGTAGGTTTTACGGTATGGACAGGTAGATTGTAAACAGAGGGGTACGCTATAGCAGGTTAACTTGACCGGTATGCTTTATGTAGACGAAACGCTGTTACATTGTTTTGCTGTACGGATAGATGGACTGTATTTGAAGTGGCTTAGTGGTAGGAGCGTTAGTCACAAAAGTTGGAGGTGCGGGCTGGGACCCCAATCGGGTCACAAATAAAAACTTTCAGATTTGAGATATTGCTTCGCAGCTATCGCTTGGCAAATTAAAAGTTTCAAATGGTTCATCCGGTGTCGGAATAATGTAATTCGTGGAATGGTATCTTTGTCTATGGCGTACCGACTAGCATTTTAAAAGTCGCCCTGAGTGCGCACTATTGCAAGACAGATCATAATGGCAAAACTTGCTCTGAGAGTAATGCTTAGAAAGTATTAAACTTGTTGTCGTAGTGAACAGCTAAAATGCTGGTGATCAACTAATCAACTGTGTTTTAAAGGGAAATCTAAAGCAGCTTTCACTGTATGGACAACTGACCTTTGTATACAGAAAGTCGCTTAAACAGGATGTCTTGATACTGGGAGGTCGATATAGCAGGTTTTACTGTATTGGACAAGTTGTCTTTACGTAAAAGATGTATATTTCAATAAATGAAAATTTATATCAATTAGTATGTAACAAAAAAAAAAAAAAAAAAAAAAAAAAAAAAAAAAAAAAAAAATTAGTGGTTATTAATGGTCTATTTAAATTACAGAATTTACTTTATGAGTGTAAGGTCGTTGTGAAGCAAGAGAGATAACTCTTGAGTGACTGAATGAAAAACTAAATCTAATTTTTGATGACCGTATTATAACCGTCTGTACAATGAAATATAGAGATACTTAGTGTCAAATTGGCAAGTTTATGTCACAACTTAAATATCTAGCTTTTTTTATTTGAAAGTACCATATGATAATGCTTTATTTAAAAACATGACACAATCATAGAATGAAATAAGAAGACGAATATTGAGATCAAAGATTACAGAACTGCTTATTTATATATGACAAGATATGATTAAGTAATGTAGATTTAGTACCTTTATAAGACCTAAATTATTACACAAGTTTACTAATATTGTAAAAATTTTTAAATCATAGGTCATAAAACAAGCACATTTTAAATAAAACAGATGAACAACAACAACAGCAACAACAACAACAAAGCAGCAGTAACAACAACAACAGCAACAAAAAAAAAACAGCAGTAACAACAACAACAACAACAAAAAGCAGCAGGAACAACAACAACAACAGCAAAAACAAAAAAGCAGCAGCAGCAACAACAGAAACAACAAGAACAACAACAGCATCAGCAACACCAACAATTTAAATTATAACAATACGCTTTTTTTTAAATTTCAGAATTGCCATGACTCACACTATTATTGATTAAGGTTTATTCTTTCTTTGAGGTTTATTTATAATTTCAAAACATTTAAAATAAGTTAAAATGTTTTCTGTAACTGCCACGTGACCTTAGTTTGTGTAACATGCTCAATCGTTACTAGCTTTTTCTGTTACATACTAATTGATTTAAATTTTATAATACAAATTATTAAAGATATATTATTTGACATACTATTGTGTCTCCGTTCTAGAAAATGAGTATTATGTTAAGACGTCTCAATCGTTAAGTACTTATAACACAGAAAAAAAGTTGATCTATGGTATAAGTGTAAGAACATGTTCTGAGCAGAGAAAATGTCGACAAATGTATCGACCATCAACTTAATAATATCTAGTTTGATTGAAGAAGTACATTTAGTCAGAATCAAGTAATAAAAAAGCTGTCATATTATAAATTTTGAATATTTCTTTCAGAAATTAAAAAATTTATAATATGACGGTTTCTTAAATTTATTTATCTGTTTCAATGGCAACATAACGCATTAACTACGAAAATGTATAAAACATTTGCATTTTTTAAAAAAAAGTTTATATTTTGATTCTTGCGCAAGAGAAAAATCTGTTTCGATCATGGAATTATGTATCATTCGAAGGTCCTACAGAAAAACCATTTCAGATGTGTATGTCTATTATATTTTTAATAAAGTTGTTCACTTTCTCTAACTCACGGGAGCTCATCGTTTCGCTGTATCAATCTGGAGTTCAGTAACATTCACTCGGGCAACACATCAGCTGCTAATCATTCTTTATAACAATAGCTGCTATTTAACAGAAGTTACACGTGTGTAGTTTTATACTATGTCTATTTCACTTGAGTTTGACCTCCAATTCAAACACACAGTTCTTAAAGTTAAACGGACAGGACTAATTTCAAAGAAGAAAGCACTTAAGTAATTAGGAGTTATTTCCCTTTAACAAATCCAACTATTCATTTGTATACATTCTGCAAACAGTTGCACATCATTAACTAAACACCATAATTTTCTTAGTTCAGTTACTATAAGGTTATAATGAAAAATTGTGACATGTAAAAGTATTAAAACTACATTTTATTGCCATGATCACAAAAGAATTGCGAGATTTATAGTTTATATTTCCCCCTGACTTTTCAGCATGTGCCTCTGGTCGTATATATGATTAATATGGCTTCAGTTTACACCTTATAGACTTTACAGTAGCGAAAAAATTAAACAATCCATACCAACACACACACACACACACACACACACACACACACACACACACACACACACGTTTAGACGATATACTTGCACATCTAACGTATATACGAACTTGTTTTTTATAAATGCCTAGAGATTTAAAAAACTTGCTCTCTTCGTAAATACCTAGAAACTTACTGAAGTGACGTTAAACATCATTGCGACCAAGAATCAACCAACTTCATAACAAACAAAGTTTATATAAATAGGTTTATAAATCGTTTTATAAAAAATCGTAATTTCAAAATGTAAATTATGAAGGTTTAAAACACTCTTATACACTACATAATATTACAATCTTATTTAAACTATTTCGTTAAAAACTGTAATTCAACACTTTTTTAATGTATTTCATATAAAATTTAAAAAAATGTTTTACTGTCATATGCAAAAGCTTAATTTTTTTTTTAAAATTAAAATATTCAAAATTTCTCATATGCAAAATTTTGAATAGTTTATTTCATAAAAATTCGAAATCTTGCATTTCACAATAAAATAAATATATTATACGGTTTAGTTAGATGATCCGGTTACAAAACATTTCAGTCTTGCAGAATGACAACAAGACATCATACACCACAGCGTCCATATTTAAGATATTTACTCGACTAAGGGATGTTAATTCATAAACAATAGTTGTTTAATGTCGGTGCATCTAAGCCTTGTATACCAAAATAAATTATACACACGTGCAAGTATCATTTAAAATAATAGGTGATATTTTTAGGTCAAAATTGTGAATATTCTCTAATATAGAATCAATTGAATTATAGGTCGTAAATTCAAGTCAAAAATGCTGAACTGCCCTTATCTGTAATCTAGAAATAGCAAATTGTTCGGATTGAAATGGTGAACTTTTCATAAAAATGCAATTTTTCGACATGCATATTTGACACAGAGTCAATTTTTCACATTACGAAAAAAAAAACGAAATTATTTCAAAGGGTTTATTAAGTGTATCAGACTTACACATAAATGAGACCAATAGTAGTTACAAAATTACAAAAAATACTAAATATAGAAAAATCTTGATCATGATAACTAAACACGAGTGATTTATTCGAGATAAAATACATGTATTCACAACACGCATACGAAAATGAAATTATTTTAAAGGGTTTATTTGGCGTCTCGGACTAAGACATGAGTGATGTTAATAGTAGTGGCAAAATTAGAAATAATACTAAAAAAAGAAAAATCTTTATCATGAAGACTATACACTAGCTTGTTTTCAGTATGTCCACCTAAAAACTAAGGAGGAGTCCGAGCTGCTTCAAAAATATTCACGAACTTATGCAACGTGATTCAATTAACGGTAAACGCGTTTTTTACACGTCCAATGGAACCTGAGGTTTACGGTTATCTTTATTTCATCAGATTATAACTAATAACTAGTAAACGGGTTTATAAAAATGCTTCATTACCACAACTCTTTTAACAACTACTTTTGGTTTTGATAAAGTCAATCGCAATATCAACAGGACAATAGTTAAAAACGATAAGATGTTTAGGTTTAATAAAGAGGTCCCTTTAATGCTGTCATATTTGTATTTATGTGTAATGTATGGAGAAAGAAAAAAGAATTTGTTTATTTTTCAGTTTTTGAATGGATACAGTCGATAAAATAACAATGTGTTCTAGCATATACATCCACGAATACATTCTGTAGCATGTGCATTAAGTTTAAAAAAGATAGAATTTTTAAAGTCCCGGCTTTAGACACTTATTAAAAAAAAAAATAAATTTCCGAATCAACTGTATAACTATGATAATATGACAAAAAAAAAACAATGTAACAATTTTAAAAGTCTTAGAGATTTATCTACATTTGGCTTAGTTTTATTATTTTTATAATGATATGTTTTAATGCTTGAATGAATTCTTTATTATACTTATTACTAATTGCTTGGGAAAACGAATAGAAGCGTTTTTTTTTATTTTTAAAGGAATGGTATTTATTTAATTAAAAAGTTTATTTATTTTGTTTATTTTTACGGATTATTTTAACATAAGAAACTGAGCAGGTTATATACGGATCCATGTTTCAAAAACAAAATTAAATAAAAACTAAATTAAAAAAACCAGTCTAATCCATATGCTTATTACAACTAGCAAAATGAATAACTACGAGAAAAAATTGCAATAGAAAAATTTCAGTTACAAACTGTAAACAAGAAAAATATATTCCTTTACCAAATTAAAAAGGTTTTGTTTTTTTAAATTCTACTCATACTGCAAATTAGCTCATGGATTATATTTCATTTTATAAGCAATAATCGTTGTACAGGAAATCATCTTAAATAAGCATTTTCGCAAACTTCTTTGATCATTTTTCTTATTAATAATTAATGATAAAACATGTATTTTCTTATTGTCGGCCAATCTTTTTCTCATACATTTATATATGATTTTATTTGTCAGTAAATAGTAAAAAATGCTACTGAAGTAAGCTTAACTCGTGAATGTTTAGATTGCGTATTGGTACGGAAATGTTTGAATTAAACAATACTGCTAAAAGACCAAACACACTCAAATGATACATCCAATAAAAAATGAAAGTGGACATTCCTTGTATATACCAATGAAATTATTTGAGCTACCTTTCCTCTTTCCCTCTACGTTTCGATGTCCAATCAGTTACTGTAATATCAGTCTGTTATCTCGTCTTCTCCTATTCGCATAACACACAGAAGATAAAATATTGTCACGATTTAACTATACAAATTATTGAATAATTAAGATAACTTGGTTTTCCCGGAGAGACCGTTTCCTATGTGAATATATATATATATATATATATATATATATATATATATATATATATATATATATATATATATATATATATAATAGAAGAATTTTTAATAACTTCTGTAACAGAAGTGTGCATGATCACTCTTTACATAGAATTAAAAAAAATAAATCTATCAAACTTTACATAGTATAATCATGATGCGGGTAAGTAATTTAAATTATCTGGTTAAAGTGTGTATGTGTTTGTTACTTTTTCCAAACAGAACAATTAGAATAATTTGTTAAATAAAATTTAAAAACATTTTAATAATTTTACACTGTCATTTCTCCAAACTATACGCGCATTAAAAAACTCATTAAACCCATATTGTTAGCCAAAAAAAAAAAAAAAAAAAAAAAAAAAAAAAAAAAAAAAAAAAAACTTAACACGATAAGACATTTTATAGATAATATAGCTAAATGTTGATACATAACAGATTGTCAACATATTTTATGATTATGTTACGGGAATCTTAATTCAATATTTTTTTATAGATTTCAGTTTTTTTCTAAAACTTACGACATAACAATTGTTAATCTTTAAGACCTGGTATTACTCATTTTCTTATTTCACTTTTGTTTTTTTTTTTAAATTTCAGATTGAAAAAAAATCAATTGTGTTTCTCGTGGTGTTTTATTTTGTCGTTGTCGTTAAGACAATAGGTGGTACTAATACAAGTATTACCAACACTATCTTAGAATGCACTAATCTAACTAATTCTAAAAATATTAACTTGGATATGAATTTGGGATTCAACTATACGAAGTATTTCATGCAACAGTCGTCCATTTCTAGAGATATTTCGGAAGAATGGGTCGACATAGCTTTTAGAAGTAGCCACGGACCTGATAATACAAAATGTCCGAAAAATTTACCACGAGGTGATTATCCAGTAATGATGCGTTCTGCTTGTCCATGGTACATCAAGTTAAACTATGACCCCGAAAGATTTCCAGCTACAATTCCACATGCGGTCAGTCGATGCCAAACTTGCGTGGGATCTGACGGAAGTAAGAAATGTGAACCTATCCGTCGTAAAATCAATATTTTACGACAAGTAGAGAACTGTGGAAACGGTTTATATAAGTATACACAAGAAGAAATGAACATTGTCGTTGCTTATGTGTGTACTGTTCCCAGAGAAATAGAAAGTAGTTTTAATAATAATGTCCCCACTGTATTCAAACCTGAACTTCCAGATGACCCAACACCTATAGCATAAGTTTAAAATGGATAAAATTCAAAATCGCTCTCGATGCTTTAAAGTGTTTTTAAGACATTAACTATTAATACAAATATTTAACATTATATGTTATCCTTTACAGACCAGATTTGTTTATTTTGTACTAATTTTCTCATGTGTTCTTTTATAATAACTTTAACTCGAGATTTTATCATTTTGGCATTGGCAAAATGCTTATGTTATTACACTCTCATATAATCAGGAGTTCATATATATATATGAGAATATATATATGAGAGAGAGAGAGAGAGAGAGAGAGAGAGAGAGAGAGAGAGAGAGAGCTTTTCTTTGCTGTTTCATATAATTCTTTTTTTTTAATTTTATAATTTATCTGCAAAGTATATAGTTAATTATTTTTCTTTCGAATATATTTGTAAAAGTGTATTTATAACTTCCATAGCGTTTAAATATTATTTATTTTACATTGAGTGTAAACCTCAGCGACAAAACCAGTGATTTTTCACTGTTAATAATACTCGGATGGGAGGAAACGGGAAACATTTTACGGACAAAAATGATGGAAACTCGCCTAGAAAATTTTGCTGTTTTTTTTACATCGATGGAGCACACCTGGAACATTTCATTGTGTATAAAATCGATTAGCTTTCATGTTTACTTTTTTTATATAAAAATCTGAATAAATAGAAAAATACATACTTAATGGATTTGCAGAATAATATGTATTAATTATAAGTTTTTCTATGGTGATAATAAAAAATAATTCAACATTGTGTATCTTCTAGAGATTTGTTACACGAAAAAATTGACCCTACAAAAACTACTGCTTAGTCATTTTATTTATTTTTTTATTAATTCTGTTTGTAATTTACACATAATAACTTTTGACTTGTCGAGATCCCAACGCCTTATCTATATATTTTCTGGTTCTTTTTTGTATAATTAATAGATTGATATTAATGAAAGACGTCATTCCCACTGTTGGTTTGGCTGAATGGTGCTCTGTACATATCTAACTTTTGATTAGTTGAGATCCTCACCCCTAAACTATACATTTTCTGGTTCCTTATGATAAAACGAAAAGATTGATACTAATGAAAGACTCTAAGTTCATTCCCCACCGTAGGGTTGGACTGGGTGTTGCTATGTACACGTGTAACTTTTAAATAGATGAGATCCCTACCCCTTAATTGAATATTTTTGGTTCATTCTGGACATTTGAATAGAGTGATAAAAAACTTCAAAGAATCATTACCAAGAGAGTGGGGGAGGTTGGTGGATTTATAATTCGTTACCCACCCTCAGTCAACAGCCTCTATCCATAAAACATACTTGATATCATTCCTTAATGCAAGCTTATAGAAATAAAGTCCTTATAAAAGAATTAAAAACCTTTTCGAAAGCATAAATACGTGCTTTTCCTAGGTAAAATTGTTTTAATCACCTGGTAAATGAACAATTATCAGTTTAGAAATGGGCCGGTTCCCTGGATAATGGGACTACAGGAATGTCTACCTCGACAGCAGGAGGTCGTCGGTTCAAACCTCGCCAATTTATTCACAAGACTTAAAAATTGAGATAATGCTTCCTCGCCTGGTGCATGAGGAAGATATAGTATTGGCTGGTTAACCAGGTGTCTAGATGATTAGCTGGCGGAGTGGTATATTTTTAAGCTATGTTTAAAAATGATACGAAAATTACACTCAATTATCAATTTTTTTAATGGTTTGAATCAATGGAATGATGAAATGAGGGTTATAATTAATAACCGGAAAAGAGTTTATTAATAATGTTTGATACCAACCCAGTCACAATTTTTTTTAACTTATATTGATGCAGTTAGTTTTGGTATGCTAGGAACTGGAGTTTCTAGGGAAAGTCATAGACTTGTCTTAAGCAAACTTTCAAGTTTTAGTACATTAGGATTTTCCTAGAAGAGATTAAAGTCTAGGCATTTGGAGGATTAATTAGTTAATTTAACTGTTATTAATAAGTGTACGCATGCGTTTCAGAAAATTTAATACAGGAATGTAGAAGTTAAACTGACAATTTGTGATACAGTTTTAATTTTTTTTTTTATTATGTGACTTTCTGAAAACCTGATTCTTTCAAATGAGTAAGACTACACATTCATTGATGGTCGTTACTGTCTTGGGGGCTTAGTAGTAAAGGGCCTGCCTCAAGAGTGAGGACCACCTCGGTGGCTCAGTGGTAGACTGTATGCCTAGAGAGTGGGAGATCACGGGTTCGATCATATGACTTTGAAATTTGTTTTCTCACCATGTGCTTAGCATCAAGAGAATAAATTATCGACTGTTTCACTTGTTAACAACATAATGGACTGGGGAGTGGGAGTGCTTGTCTGTAGCATACTGACGCGATGAGCTAGCACCTTACCAAAAAGAAACCCCGAGTGTGTGCTAGTACATAGCAGACCATGCTACACAAAAGCACATCGCACACATACATGAACGTGTATTTAGTTTAATTTTTACATGTACACTTTACATTTATAACACACAAACACAAACCGTCATAAGAATATTCCTAGGGATGTTATAATACTCGAACATTAACAATTTTTGGTGATTTTGGAAAAAGAACTGTTAAGTTTGTAATTTGTATAATTTGGGTACAGTTCGGTACAAATATAATTTTTTTTTAAAATCCACTTTTTGAGAATGATACAGAAATTACTTATAAGCATTCATGAAATAAGATAATATTATTTGTAACATTATTAAGATGTACACTTTTTACTTCTCCAAATTAGAGAACCAACTCAAGTTCAGTTTTTTCTTAAAGAAAATGTTCTGGATTCATTAGATGCTTTCGTTGCTTTAAAGAACCACAGCTTATTTGATTGGTAGAACGAAGGATTGACCAATGTTGGGCATTATAAATAGAGTAGGCGGGAAATGACCAATGATATGCATTATAAACATAGTAGGTAGAGATTGACAAATGTTGGGCATTATAAAACACGGTGGGTAGAGATTGGGTAATAATGGGTATTATAAACACAGTAGACGGGGATTGACTAAATATTGGCATTATAAACACAGTAAGTAGCGATTGACCAATAGTGGGCATTATTAACGCAGTAGGCGGGGATTGACCAATAATGGGCATTATTAACGCAGTAGGCGGGGATTGACCAATAATTGGCATTATTAACACAGTAGACGGGGATTGTTTGAATATAGGCATTATAAACACAGTAAGTAGGGATTGGCCAATAATTTGCATTATTAACACAGTAGATGGGGATTGACCAAATATTGGCGTTATAAACACATTTTGTAGAGATTGACCAGTAATGGGCACTATTAACACAGTAGGCGGGGATTGACCAATAATGGGCATTATTGACGCAGTAGGCGGGGATTGACCAAATATTGGCATTATAAACAAAGTTTGTAGAGATCGACCGTAATGGACATTATAACTTGTGACACAGTAGATGGGATTGACCAATAATGGGCATTATAAACACAGAGGCGGGAATTGACAAATAATGGGCATTATTAACATAGTAAGTTGGGATTGACCAAATATGGGCATTATAAACATAGTAGGCGGGGATTGGCAATAATGAGTATTATTAACACAGTAGGCGGGGATTGACCATATTGGGCATTATAAACACAGTAGGCGGGGATTGACAATAATGAGTATTATTAACACAGAGGCGGGAATTGACAAATAATTGGCATTATAAACATGGTAAGTAGGGACTGACCAATTATGGGCATTATAAACATATGAAGTAGGGATTGACCAATTATAGGTATTGTAAACACAATAGGCGGGGATTGACAATAATGAGTATTATTAACACAGTAGGCGAAGATTGACCATAATGGGCATTATTAACACAGTAGGCGAGGACTGAACAATGATTAGCATTATAAATAAAGTAAGTAGGGATAGACCAATAATGGGCATAATAAAAACAGTAAATAGGGATTGACAAAATTACTGGCATTATAAATACAGTAGAGGGTAGATTTAAAGATTTAACATTTTCATTTGCCTTATGAAATTCCCATAGCCGCAAGCTTGAGAGCCGTTGCCTTCATTACTGACAATGAACGCCAAAAATTTTGTCACTCCGTGTATGAATACATATAAAATGCGATACACAATCCGGAACTACATTACCATAGGTAAACAAACATGTCTATCAAATCACTTTTGTTTATATTTGAGAAACGCATTTACGAAATTTTACAAAGTAAAATCAAAGGAATCAATCAAATAATATTTTGATAACATATATAGGCACCTGGCTGATATTCACCGTAATATTGATATTGTGAGAGACAGAGTGGTGTTTTGATGGCCTTTTGAAAGAACAGACAACAATAGATCTGTCAAAACCATCAAACCAAAACAAATTCTTGATCAATCGGATCTTAAAACAATTCTTCCTACTTTGGCAAAGTTGCTACATCCCCTATTATTTTGAGGCAATGTGTAATGGTACAACTTGTCAATTAATTTTGTGTCTCGCACGATGTAAATTTCAAGTGATGTTTATTTCATTTGGAATAAGATTCACGCATGTATTTTCCAGCGAAAATTGTCCGTTTCACATGCTGTTTGTTGATCGGAAAAACTGAAAATCAGCTACATGCTTTTAATCAGTTTACAAGGGATACAATAGGAACACCTCAAAAGTATAATCCATGGTTTAAGTACTACACAACTCCTTGCTAAACTTAAAACGATAATTTTCTAAACTTTGAGAGATATTCGCACCGCATCAGGCGTAAAGAATAAGTATACTTCTCATTGCTTTGCTGTTTACATTTGAATGATACCGAGTATGAAGCTCGGCACATAATGTTAGAGTGAATCACAACCTAACAATGTAGACATTCCAGAAAAAATCTCTCGGTAAATCCCTGTCTACTCACATATCGCAGATTCGAAACCCACATGCTTGACCATTTAAAATTATCCCTCTGCTACAGTTCCCCCTTCCCGTTTCAGATCCACAAATTTCACTACCGACATAAAGCCAGCAATTTTATACTCCAAACTTCTTTACAAATTGAAATGGCGCCACACAGGTGATCCTCATTTTCGACCGAAATATAGTCCACAAATAACAACACATTTATCGTTGATATTCAATTTTTTATATGTATTATTTTATATCCAATGTTCTCAAAAATTCATTATGTTAATGAAAAATTCGAGAAAATACCATCAAAATACCTGATAACACTATAATTTTTCAAACCAAACATTCCCGTTGTTACCCCCCATTAAAAATATTGCAGATTAATAATGTGTCGTTCTCTCTGTTAAAATCAGCTATTGCTTCTACTGGACAAACGCGCGTTATTCCGTTTGCTTGCAAAGTTGTTGCCTTCATACTGACAATGAACATCATTTTAAAACAGTTCAATTTTTAAATCTCTAACAATGCAACATGGTACAATAAATGTTATATAAAATTGACCATATCATTTAAGAAATACAAAAATGTACATTTTAGACGAACATCAATAAATACAGATTATTTAATTGCAAAACATGATACTTTTTTGATTATCAATTTTTTCCGTAAAACAATTTTAAAACAAAATGCTATCTTCACAACATATCAACCTTCACTAACAATATAATATTTTTAAGCAAGTAACACTCTATACTACCAACACTACCTGATTCCAAAATAAGCTACTTTGACAATTACCAAGCAAGCCTATTCTATAAAAGAATTTTAAACATAATTTTCTGTCTTGATATTTCCAGTCAGTCTTGAAATTTTAACTTTAAATCCAATTATACAACATTTTAATCAGATTCCAGATTGTGTGGTTGTTGTTATTTACATAGAAGCTTTTTTCTAAGTACAAATTTATCGCTATATCAATACCAATAGTTAATTCAACTTAATTTAATAAGGTTAATCATTTAATCAAAATAAGCACCTCATTTGATGGTGTCGAATAAGATAAAGTGCAGCGCTCTGAGAAGTCAGTTCAATAGTGCAGAATATCCCAGGGCTCGATCCCAGGTCGGGTTTTTTCTCCATCCTAACAAATGTTTAATTGATGTCAAACCATATATACTACATCTAGATTCTCAGGTTCGTTACCTTTCATATCTTACACTCTTCTTTATTTAATTGTTGGGTATAACCTATTAAAAGATGCAGAAATAAATGTAAAATAAAACTTGTATTATCAATCAATAAGATGGTTGGTTTATAATTTGATATAACGTCACTAAATTTAACACCATGACAGAGATTTACGTTGGCGTGTTGTTCAGGTATCGGATATTGAAAATTGAAGTAAATTTAATTTATACAATGCTTTGATGACTTATATTATAGTAGAACCTCATAAATCAACTCAATTTCTCCGTGTATCACATTCTACTTCCTAATATGATACTAAGAGCGGCAAAGATGAAAAGGCAATGATGATATGAATGAAAGAACCAATGATAAAAAGTTTTATCGGAACACAAAGACCGTTATCAGTTTTTGTAGACCAACAGTAACTCCCACTGTTTGCCTAATTGTGCAAGTGATATTTATATGACGTTTTCAAGGAAGAAAGTTAATGGATATTGCTAAAAAGTATAGCCTGATTTATAAAACAGTTAAACATGCAAGTTTAAAATTTATATGATAATGCATTCACCAATGAATCTAATTCTAAATTATCTGTCGATCAGTTTGGTCATTTTGTCTGTTAAATGTTGACCCGAAGCAAACGCTTTGCACATCAGCGTGTGTTTGTGTGTGTGTGTGTGTGTGTGTGTGTGTATTTCTACACTAGGTGAGATATAAACGCTTTTCCAAAAGTGTCTTTTCAGTAAATATATAACACAAATACCTGTTATAATATCGATGTGCCATATGTGCACATTTTGGAAAATCATTCCTCATCAGTGACACTAGGGATCGAAAAGTTTGACAGATAAAAAATTTAAGCCAAACAGTTGAGGGAACATGAAGGAAAAAACCTTAGTTTTAAATCATTTCAAAAGTTAAGACGGCTAAAAATTTTGCTAAATGTAACCTGTGAATCATTAAGTATTGTGTAGTTCTACTGTCGACCGGATACAAACAAAAATGTGTCCCAGGTTATCTGTGACACGTATAGTATTGTGTAGTTCTATGTCGACCGGATACAAACACAAATGTGTCCCAGGTTATCTGTGACACATATAGTATTGTGTAGTTCTACTGTCGACCGGATACAAACACAAATGTGTGCTAGGTTATCTGTAAAACGTATCGTATTGTGTAGTTCTACTGTCGACCGGATACAAACACAAATATGTGCTAGGTTATCTGTAAAACGTATCGTATTGTGTAGTTCTACTGTCGACCGGTTACAAACACAAATGCGTCCTAAGGTATCTGTGAATTAAGTAATTGTTTTTGGTAAATCTGCTGTTCTACAAATTCTACTTTTATTTATTTATTTATTTATTTATTTATTTATTTATTTATTTATTTATTTATTAGGAATTGATTTTCCTTTAAGAAGTCGTAGGATTTTTGCATTATGAAACAAGTAATCTATCAAACAGACTTTTTTGTACGTATCTACAGTTTACATATTTTTATCCAAAGCTCCCCATCATACTTCAATGAAACATAAAAAAATCTGGAAAGTTCTTATGAACTAATATTTCAACTTTAACTTTAAAATTAGACTTTACTAATCACGCAATCTCATACTAAACACATGCTTTATCAGCTTAAAGTAAAATTAAATCACTAATAGTAAGTTTCCTCCGACGAACGTCTGGCGAGGTAAGTGTAGATAGTTTAAATTAAAAGTTATGCATATTTGTAGAATACAAAATATTTTTGACATAAGCATGGCATTCTATTTGTGTTGTAATTCCCGACCTCTGTAACAATAAGCTTTATCAAATGACTACTGATTTTACTGAGTTTTAATTGGCTAAAACATGTTAAGCTGCAATGTGCAAATCGTTATGTTTATCGCGCAATTCTGCATGTGACGGGTATATATAATGGTCCAAATTGTTTACGGCCTCGGTAAATATAACGTTTCTTTTGGGGTCATAAATCCTTGTATTAACCTCATCAAAAGTCAATAATTATATCATATTGTTTACCTGATGAATCTTTATGTTGTCTTTCCATAATCAGACACAGAACAAAATAAAACAAACAACTTACATAAATAAACGTATATATATATGCATGTAAATAAAGACAATCAATAATACGTGCTTTACATCGATTCAACATTTGTGATAGGAAGAGAAAAAACCAGACCAGGGATCGAGCCCGGGACATTCTGTACTAAAAACGAGTGATCTACAAATTAGTTTCTCAGACCTGTACATATTATCTTATCTAATCCTATTGTATGATGTGCTTAAATTAAGTTAAATTAACTTTTGGCAATGGAACATGTACAGTGATAGATTTTCAATTTTAAAAAAGCCTCTGTGTTAATAGCAACAACAACCCAATATCTCAAATTGGATTACAAGTATTAGGCGTCAAAAAATGACAACATAGTGTTGTAACCAGGTTCTGTGTTTATACAATTTGAAATTGTCCCTCGTGACGTAAATATAACTATTGTTTTATTTATTTTTTATTATTCTGTGTCTATTGTGCACGAGCCGTTAGATAAAAAATGTAGAGTGCAACGAGAAAGACTTTATGTAATGTGCACGAGCTGCTTCATATATTACGTAATATGCGCAAGGAAAACCTCTGGTTAAATAGGTATACGAATAACAGCTCGCTGGATCTGCAGTATAAACCAATAAAAATATACAGCATTCAGATTTAAACAATTATTATACATTAATTCTTCTTAAATAGGCAACGATTTAAAAACATTCAATGATGCACCTTTGCTTTGATGACTATGTACAGCTGAATCTCGTTATCTCGAACTCCAGGGGGAAATTAAAAAAGTTCGACCTATCTGGAGTTCGAGATTATCGATGTTAACGGCAAGGAAAGGAAAATAACTCGTACATTCCTATCGAAAATCACTTCAGTTTTATCTTGTCAAACGATATCACCGTTTTATCATGTCATATGTATTCAACATATATATTTAAGAAATCGGAAGATTTTTTGTTACATAGTTCGTCATAAACTTAATGTACGATACTACGAAACAGTGATATGGTAGTCGATGTGAGATGCTAAAGTCCACAAAATTCTCAGTATTTACCAATGCCTCTACATGTATATTTATTTCACCGACAAACAGTGGCGTCCGCTTTGGTCCCCATACCGGTTTCGCTTTGTGAACTTTCATTACCCAAAGTTTCGATTCACGTTCACATCACACAACCACGATGTCAAGCTTGGTAGTAATTAAAACACCCGATAATCTTCTTGATGGTTTATTTGTTTATGCAACGTATAAAAATTAACGGATTAAGGAAATCTGGAGGTCAGTGCAGTTTAATAATAATTGCATTGATTTAAAATCAACAATGCCGACAGTCACTGTGTTTTTGAAATTATTAAATTGACAAAAAAATCTGTTCGAGTTGACAAATTTTTGTTGGAGATAACTAATATAATTTTTCTAGGATTTTCATTCAAGGGACGAAAAAATTGTTCGATATATCTGGAAATTCAAGATATCGGAGTTCGAGATAACCAGAGTTATTTTGGTTGAATAAAGAACAACTCTGTTAAAAAAAGTTCGACTAATCCGAAAGTTCGAGATAACGAGATTCAACTATAGTTTATTACGCTCTTAATTAATGTAAAATGTAACTTATAATCAGTGATTATTTTCTGTGTCTCCAGTGCCATATATGGATTCTCAAAATATTATACACATACTGAAAAGTATGAAGACGCAATAAAGCTAATATGGATGTTATTAGTGTGTGTGTGTGTGTGTGTGTGTGTGTGTGTGTGTGTGTGTGTGTTTACTGCTGCTTACTGTTTATTGATCTCCATTGATTGATCAAAGAAAAGTTTTTCCCGAGTGAGACTGTATTTTATGTTCTGTCCTGTAATAGCGCACACCAAGACACCAAGGGCGACTTTAAGGTGTCAATTCGACTCAGAGAAGTAAATCACTTCCCCAGTCTCATGATATACCAGTCACTGAAAGTGAAGCCCCGGTAGGAAAACCAATATCTCAAATTTCAAAATATAGGTATGACACGACCTTGCTGTGTATCTTTTTTTCATTATCTTATCATACGACAGTAGTATCAATTTTTTTTTAAAAATTAATGTATTACATAATAACATGGTGAATACCCACTCGTTATAAAATGTACAATGCATGTTTCATTATTTGTTGTAGATAAGTACACATCATGTCCGACTCAGAACTTTTAGGAACAAGATTTTGCGAAGTTTCCTATCTAATAGCTATAATAACTTTGCCGGTAGTTGCTTTATATCATTTGTATCAATACCTGTTTGTATTTTCGTTGGTTTGTGTGTTTTACAAAATTTTACAAAAAAGGAAGAAGAAGACTTTGGACATTGCCAAAAAGGCAGTTCTTATAACTGGGTGCGATACAGGTAACTAAAAATGTTTTTTTTTTTTCAAAATCTACATTTAAAACTGTTTCAGATTTATCAAAGTTGTAAAAAACTTAAAAATAACCACTATACATAAACGTATATATATATATATCAAACTCAAACTATTTTTGCGGATTCAATATCACAACCAAACATTAGATTCTGTGCCTAAGCAGGTTCACTAAACACTGTGTAACAAAATAGATTTTGTATATATAATACCATAATCAAACCAAATTGAATCTTTGGACAAGTTCTATATCAGTAATAACTAGTTTTATAAGCTATCTTTGTCAACCAAAAGAATAGGTATTTGGGTAAGTTCTATATCAGTAATAACTAGTTTTACAGGCTATCTTCGTTAAGCAACAGAATGTGTCTTTGGACAGGTTCTATATTAGTAAAAAACTAGTTTTACAAGCTATCTTTGTCAAACAAAAAATACGTCTATTTACAAGTTCTATATCAGTAAAAACTAGTTGAACGAGCTATCTTTGTTGAACAACAAAATGGGTCTTTGAGCAAGTTCTATAACAGTAATAACTAGTTTTACAAGCTGACTTTGTCAACCAAGAAAATGGGTCTTAGGACAAGTTCTATATCAGTAAAAACTAGTTTAACAAGTTAATTTTGTCAAACCAAAAAAAAAAAAAAAAAAAAAAAAAAAAAAAAAAAAAAAAAAAAAAAAAAAAAAAAAAAACTCTTTGTACAAGTTCTATATCAGTAAAAACTTGTTGAACGAGCTATATTTGTCAAACAACAAAATGGGTCTTTGAAAAGGTTCTATATCAGTAAAATCTAATTAAACGAGCTATCTTTGTCAAACAACAATATGGGTCTTAAAATATTTTTTTGTATAAAAGTCAATTATAGGTTGTACCTTTAAACACGTTCAAAACCATTGTCAAACACAAAAGATTGTACCTTTAAACAGGCTCAATATTACAAACTTTAGATTAAGACAACATACTCATAGTCAAGAAAAGTTGGTTCTTGTGAAAAAATTCAGTATGAAAGTCCGAAGACATAACACCTTAAAGCAATTTTATTATTCAAAATGAAAGTCCAAAGACATAACACCTCTATGCAATTTTATTATTCGATATGAAAATCCAAAGACATAACACCTTTAAGCAATTTTATTATTCGATATAAAAGTCCAAAGACATAACATCTAATGCAATTTTATTATTCAATATGAAAGTTCAAAGACATAACATCTGAAGCAATTTTATTATTCGATATGAAAGTCCAAAGACATAACACATTTAAGCAATTTTATTATTCGATATGAAAGTCCAAAGACATAACACCTTTAAGCAATTTTATTATTCGATATGAAAGTCCAAAAACATAACATCTAAAGCAATTTTATTATTCAATATGAAAGTTCAAAGACATAACATCTAAAGCAATTTTATTATTGGATATGAAAGTCCAAAGACATAACACCTTTATGCAATTTTATTATTCGATATGAAAATCCAAAGACATAACACCTTTAAGCAATTTTATTATTCAATATGAAAGTCCAAAGACATAACACCTTTATGCAATTTTATTATTCGATATGAAAATCCAAAGACATAACACCTTTATGCAAATTTATTATTCGATATGAAAGTCCAAAGACATAACACCTCTATGCAATTTTATTATTCGATATGAAAGTCCAAAGACATAACACCTTTATGCAAATTTATTATTCGATATGAAAGTCCAAAGACATAACACCTTAAAGCAATTTTATTATTCGATATGAAAGTCCAAAGACATAACACCTTTAAGCAATTTTATTATTCGATATGAAAGTCCAAAGACATAACCCCTTTAAGCAATTTTATGATTCGATATGAAAGTCCAAAGACATAACACCTTTATGCAATTTATTCTTCGATATGAAAGTCCAAAGACATAACCCCTTTCAGCAATTTTATGATTCGATATGAAAGTCCAAAGACAAAACACCTTTATGCAATTTTTTATTATTCGATATGAAAGTCCAAAGACATAACACCTTTAAGCAATTTTATTATTCGATATGAAAGTCCAAAGACATAACACCTTTATGCAATTTTATTATTCGATATGAAAATCCAAAGACATAACACCTTTATGCAAATTTATTATTCGATATGAAAGTCCAAAGACATAACACCTTAAAGCAATTTTATTATTCGATATGAAAGTCCAAAGACATAACACCTTTAAGCAATTTTATTATTCGATATGAAAGTCCAAAGACATAACATCTTAAAACAATTTTATTATTCGATATGAAAGTCCAAAAACATAATATCTTAAAGCAATTTTATTATTCGATATGAAAGTCCAAAGACATAACATCTTTAAGCAATTTTATTATTCGATATGAAAGTCCAAAGACATAACATCTTAAAACAATTTTATTATTCGAAATGAAAGTCCAAAAACATAACATCTTAAAGCAATTTTATTATTCGATATGAAAGTCCAAAGACATAACACCTTAAAGCAATTTTATTATTCGATATGAAAGTCCAAAGACATAACACCTTTCTGCAATTTTATTATTCGATATGAAAGTCCAAAGACATAACACCTTTAAGCAATTTTATTATTCGATATGAAAGTCCAAAGACATAACATCTTAAAACAATTTTATTATTCGAAATGAAAGTCCAAAAACATAACATCTTAAAGCAATTTTATTATTCGATATGAAAGTCCAAAGACATAACACCTTAAAGCAATTTTATTATTCGATATGAAAGTCCAAAGACATAACACCTTTATGCAATTTTATTATTCGATATGAAAATCCAAAGACATAACACCTCTATGCAATTTTATTATTCGATATGAAAGTCCAAAGACATAACACCTTTATGCAAATTTATTATTCGATATGAAAGTCCAAAGACATAACACCTTAAAGCAATTTTATTATTCGATATGAAAGTCCAAAGACATAACACCTTTAAGCAATTTTATTATTCGATATGAAAGTCCAAAGACATAACACCTTTAAGCAATTTTATTATTCGATATGAAAGTCCAAAGACATAACCCCTTTAAGCAATTTTTATTATTCGATATGAAAGTCCAAAGACATAACACCTTTATGCAATTTTATTCTTCGATATGAAAGTCCAAAGACATAACACCTTTCAGCAATTTTATTATTCGATATGAAAGTCCAAAGACAAAACACCTTTATGCAATTTTTTATTATTCGATATGAAAATTCAAAGACATAACACCTTAAGCAATTTTATTATTTGATATGAAAGTCCAAAAACATAACACCTTAAAGCAATTTTTATTATTCGATATGAAAGTCCAAAGACATAACACCTTTCAGCAATTTTATTATTCGATATGAAAGTCCAAAGACATCACACCTTAAAGCAATTTTATTATTCGATATGAAATTCCAAAGACATAACACCTCGAAGCAATTTTATTATTCATAGTCCTTTTTATTCAGGATAACTTTTTAAATTAGCTTGTTGATATATTGTCGAGATGACTATACAACGATTAATCATTTTAAACCAATACATTTCTTCTTAAAGATTTATTCCTTTCTCTCTTATATAAAATGTTGAATAACTTTTCTTTTTAGCACGTTCTATTCTAAACAGATTTGCTCTTTTGTTTTTTTCCCCAAAGGTTTCGGATATCATCTCGCAAAGCGTTTGGATGATAATGGATTTATAGTATATGCTGGCGTATTAAAACCTAATGGAGATGGTGCATGCGCTCTAAAGCTACGGAAATCAAAGAACTTAAAAGTGCTTAAACTTGATGTCACTAGTGATGATGACGTGAAAGATGCTGTCGCATTCGTTCACAAAAATAAAACAGGTAAGAAAGAACAACTTTTGCAATAAAATGAGTGCGTTCATGAACATGTTTTGATTTTCCATCCACGATGTTACTCATTTCGAGATGACTAAAAAGACCAAAAAAAAAAAAAATATATATATACACCTGCTGATGGACTGATCTCGTGATGGATCGATAGTATCCATTACTAGTAATCGAAAGCTGACGAAGAGAAGACAAGTAAATTTAAAGTTTACATCGAAGTGTACAATTATAATTCGAGTCGTGTTCATTTTAATATTCATTTACATTCCTTCATACCTCACCGTTGCAACAACGTTTTTTGTTAAAAGAAACCAATTTATCACGGAAGTCCGAATTTGCATGTATAAATTTATAATTCGAAATGTATGTAAATTTTACAAGTTCAATAGATCAAAATCATGCGTTCTGTCTTCTGACATAGGTCCTATCCATAAATTTGGCAATTACAATTAGTTGGTGTATTTTGATTAGATATTCAACTTTGATTGATAGCAAATCTATTTCACGAACTGTGAAGCGTTTAACCAACAAATTTGATTGACGTGTGTCAGACTGTGAAGTAGTCATAATCTACATATTAATGGATAATTGACAAAGAGATAAAAGCAATAATACTTATAAAAACTTGTAATAATGCTATTGAATTGTTATTAATTCTTTAAATAGGGATTTATTCCTGTAAACTTGCCTTAAGAAATGAAATCAAGTATGCAATAAGGTAGTGTTTATTGACTGAGGGTGGGTGGTAAGAATTCTGGCTTCCCACCCCCACTCTCTCTTGAAAATGATTTCCTGGAGGTTTTTATCACTCTTTTCAAAAGTCCATAATGAACAAGAAAATATACAGATAAGTGGAAGGGATTTTAACTATTTAAAAGTTATGCATGTACATAGCACCATCCAGCACCACCCACAGTGGGAAATGACCTTAGGTGCCCTTTATTAATATCCCTCTTCAATTTTTCATAAGGAACCGAACATTTATAAATAAGGGGTGGGGATCTCAATACAGTGCTCCCTCGTTATACCGCCGCCTTTTGCACACAATGAAATTTGGTGGTATATCGAGTTTGGCGATAAAGTGGGGTTACCGGAAACCGGAAGTTGCCAGTAAGTTGGTTCCGCTATAATAAAATATAAAGGAGTAAATGCTTACCTTATATACGTAGTTAATTCCCAAATAAAATCATACTGTTACTGTTAAAAACTGTTATTTAAAACAACTATATACCAAAAAGTGACTTTTGTACCTGAAAACATGTGGCGGATGGCGATAGCTGAATTTGGCATTTTAACTGGGGAATTATATAGCAGGAAAACGGGACAAACGTAAATCTTGGCGATAAGCGAGGTTGGCGATAAATCGGGGGCGATAGAGCGAGGGAGCACTGTAGTTTAAATTTACTTAGCACCACCCAGCCCTACCCCACAGTGGGAAAGGCCTTAGGTGTCTTTCATTAGTATCATTCTTTTCATATATAGTTTAGGGATGGGGATCTAGACAGTTTAGAAGTTATGGCAAAGCCCTACCAAGCATTACCTCTTAATGGTAACCCAGGGGAAAATGTGTTATATGAATTGATGAACCTTGGGATGCTAATTACAAATATATATATATATATATATATATATATATATATATATATATATATAGTTTTATAGTACATCCGAAAGTGTTTAAGGAAAAATTGGTGATTTTTGTTTTTAAGACTCCACCTTCCAGCCCCTCCTCCATTAATTACCCATGGATATAAAAACTTTAATGGTGCAGGAACCTACCCTAAAATTTTGAACGAGATTGAATGATGCGATTAACTTGTTTGACAGTGCTGATAAAATTTGATATATTTTTAACAATTTATTACATAGTAACTGAGAATTTATTAGCTGGATTTGGATTTATATAATTTTGAAACTTTAGATTCATTATTTTCAACTGTTTGGCTAATATTTTTTGTGTATCAAACTTTTCGGTCTTAGTGTCACTGATGAGGAATGAATTTCCGAAATGTGCACATCTGGCACATCAAAATTTAACTGGTATTTGTATTATATATTTAAAAACAAATTCTGTATGCGAAAGAGAGGTTAGTCACTTAATTATCACGTAGTTCATTAAAATTAAATAATTTTATTAGTGCTCAACTTTATACATTAATTCAGATTACCCATTTTTTCGGCCGCTCATATATATGAGAAACTGAAGAAAAAAGAAGAAGATTCTGTAAGAGTTATCTCTCTTTGTATGTATTGGAAATTAAATTACGCAATTAACACACACCGACCGCCGAGCTGTCGAGATTGAAACAAATTTGATCATTTGATCGCATTTACAAAGATAGTAGATTGTTGGTACCAAATTTCATTAAAACCCTTCATACCGTTTCCTAGTTCTGCACTGGACGAAAATTTAAAAGAAAAATATTAAAATATAATAATAATAAAAAGAAGAAAAAGAACGAAAACAATATGAAAACAATCATAATAATAATAATCAATAAAAAAAGCTTTAAATCAAAATATCAATTTTGATAAGACTGTCATTAATGTTTATCTAAGGGACATTTTTGAATTTTGTAATTATTAAAGTAATACATGTACAATAAGTTTTGTTGTAGAAAACTTTTAAAAAAATACAATTCAAATAGCAGTTTAATCATAGTAATTTATGATAATGGCGCTCTGAAGCAATTCTTACCAACAGTATCTCCAACGGTATATCGTACGCCTTTACTGTCGTACTTTAATTGGGCTGTAACTTATTTTCACAGATTAAACAAATTATAGAATAAAGACAATAGCAAAAAATATTACATCCAATCAATTTTAAAAAAATATTCTGTTTTATTTAGTCTCTGACCGAAAATCAACCAAATTCTAACTTGCACAAGGCATTTTGTTCGTTAAACTACATTTTTCATTTCATAAAAATCATTTAAGTATAAATTTTCCAGAATACTACTGTCCCTGGTCGAACGTGCAGTGCTGTAGCATTATATTTACGTTTTTACATAACTACGGAATGCTATATAAGTCCATTTCTTGGTTTTTCCATCAACAAATGTGTATATATATCGTAGGAATATATCTCTTCATATTCATGAACCTTTAATGACAACAAGTGTGAAGAATACATTTGACCGTAATATGTCTCAAATTTACTCCAAGGTACATAACATAAATTTTTTTTTCATAAATGCCCGTAGTTTAAAACGTTCGCTTGCTGGTTTTGCTACAAATCTGCGTACAATCTAAGTTTAATGTAGCAAAATTTTCAACCGTCCTAATTTTTGAAATTTGTTTAAAACTAAGGTCTTGTTCCCTCATGCAAAGCATTACTTAGCTGGATTTGGATTCACATAATTTTGGAAATTCGGATTCATTGTTTTCAACTGTTTGGCTATGTTTTTATCTATAAAACTTTTCGGCCCCTAGCGTCACTGATGAGGTTGATTTTCCGAAATGTGCACATATGGCACATCAAAATTCAGCAGGTATTTATTATATATTAACAAATTATCCCTTATGGCCACGTATACTCCTCATCTAATTGTAATTGAAAAAAAAAATTAAAAGTGTATTCATTTTTGGAAAAGAAAGAATGTCCCGAATAATTTTGCTTTGAGACTCTCTTTCAGTTTTTATAACCAAGACAATATTATTTGCACGGCAATGTAACAGTGTATTCTTTCCTCTCGTTGACATTCCAGAAAAACTGTACTTAGAATTCATTTCTTTTATAATAAATTCACTTGCGGAAAGTACCAACTGTTACGCTGATTAAAAGTCAAATTGATTATTTCAGAACATAATGACGATTATGCTCGAGTGTTAGGCTAATTGATTCAAAATGTACACATACAACTAAATTTTTTTTATGTCAAAATCTATTAATTTTCAGATGGAACTATGTTTATATTAACAATCCACGCATACGACTGTAGAATAGTTGTTGCTTCTAGGCTAGCATTCTGTTAACACTTCAAAACTTTTTCACCAACTTTTGTAGATTAAGAAATTAATATTGTAACTACTAAGCTATTGTGTTTTTGGTGCCGTTATAGTGCTACATCTTTAAAAAAAATTCTTGAAACATCTTATTCATTATTGTCATCAGTGCCTTCACCTTTTATGTCATACATAAGATACAATACATAGACAATGATATTGTTAAAATTTTGGCAACTTTTGATTGTTTTATTATTGTTGAAATTGAACTGAGAGCTTTATTGTGATATTGAAATCGTAGACTCATGACTTATAAAAATATTTTGAACTTCACTTTAAATAATTTAATTTGAACAACTTTGTTTTGAACACCCATATATTTCATCATATATTTTTTTAATAATTTTCTTTTTGTGCTTCTGAATAAAGGGGTGAAACTTAACATTACTCAGCACTTCCCCTTGTTATTCAGAAGTGCCTATCCATAAAGACGCGTGTATATTTGCTGACCACTGGTTTTTACAATTTTAAACTCTTAGACCAATTCAGTGAATTCCACAAACTCAACAGGGCCAGTCTGTTTTACTCTCAACAATATAATTAATGGGTTTACGCTAGTCTTCTCTGTCCTTCACTTGAAGACCATTTTTTTCAATAATGAGTAAATTTTATGCAGCTTTAAATGTTCGAGACAAACTCCGTTAGTAGTTTTGGTGTGGTCGTTATGTGGGTCTCTATTCATACTTTCGATCATAATGTTTATTCGTTGATCATATACTGTTTTAACTTTTCCCCCAAATTCAAGATTTATTGATCGCTTTGATGTTTGTGATCATATTTTTCTGAAACTAGTTGTTGATTTAGTTTAGTAAAATTCTGTTTACTTGGGATAATTCCAACAAAAATATCTGCAAATATATGAAAGTATTCAAAATAATAATAATAGTATTAATAATAAAAATTAAAAAATATGATAATAATAATAATAACCCTACATTTAAGAATAAGACCCATCAATATTTGGAGAGCGAATAGACATCATGTTAACCAAAATTTCTAAATCTAAAGAGCAGAGTTCAAGTTGCCTTTTAAAGTTATGCCTATGTATTCCTTTACAGAAAATGCCAAACTCATTAAAAAATTTCAAACTTTATCAAGGCTGTTAATTTTAATACTTAAAGAAGTAAGATAAAATAACTTTCAGGGTCCTACAATATCTAACTGGAAGACATCATAGTTTGTAAACCCTAACCAAACTTTGAACTCGAACTTTAGAAACTGTTTTCTTTTTTCAAAATAAGTAGTAAAAATATTAACATAGTGTTGTACTTGGTCATTGTATAAAAATATCCAAGTTCACTTGCCAGAAATTGGTAGTTTTTTCCGGACTCTACCGGTCTTAAATGACAGTTTATAAACTCGGGAAAGAAACTTGACAGGGGCGTAAAACACCATTATTACATTCAACCTAAATATCATATTCGGTTAATCATAAAGAATACTACGATTATATTTTAAGATAGTATCGTATACGCTTACTGGGTCTAAAGCGCATAGGAAAAGCTTTATAATAGCGTATCAAATATATACATATATATCATATTGCAAGAGAAGCACGAATATTCTACAAAGTAACAATAGAAAATTTAAGTCAATACGTTAGTAGTTTCAAATGTAACCTTTCATGGGTGTCATAATTGAAGTATATAAAACCAGTCGTGTTTTTTATTCAAGCTCACATATTCTATAAATTTGGAAATACATGTATTAATTTTAAGCTCAATAGGTGGATGGTATTCACATATTCTCCAAATTAGGAAATATTAAGAGACAGAACGTCATTTATATCTGTATATGGAGTTGAATGATTTAGCGACAATCTTCTCTCCAGATTTGACAAGGTTATACTGAAACATTATTTTTTTTCCATTTTCAAAATATCAGTAATGTTATGATTGTAAATATATATAGCACAAATACTTGTTAAATTTTTCTGTTCCATATTTGCACAATTCGGAAAATCATTCCTCGTCAGTGACCCTCGGGGCCGAAAACTTTGATAGATAAAACGTAAGTCAAACAATTGAAAAATAATGAATCTAAAGTTCCAGAATTATATGCTTTGCATGAGAGAATAAACCATAGTTTTAAAAAAATTAACTAAGTCGGTATATTTAAACTGACCAACCCCAGTTGCACTGAACAATATAAAAGAAATGAGGAGAGAGAATGTTTAATCAATTTCTTAAACTTCGGGACAGATAAGAAAACAAAAAACTTTTTGAAAGGTATAAAATATGGAGTCATATTTTATAAAGTTACTAAAAATATAATTGTTAAACAGTTTGTAAAATTTCTTAAATAGCTTTAAAAGATACATTGGGAAACACAAGAATTTAAGAAAGGTATGAGAAAAATATGAACCAATTCTATTAGAATGTACCTACCGTGAACCTGATTTCAAGATATTCAAGGTAAAAGCTTATTTAATTTATATCGTTATTCATCTGTTTTGATTCTTTTAGGATTGTGGGGCATCGTAAATAACGCAGGGTTTAATATCTATGGAGACGTGGAGATCTGCTTCATTGATCATTATAAGCAAGTGCTTGACTGTGACTTGTATGGACAGATCCGTATAATAAAATCATTTCTACCATTAATACGAAAATCAAAAGGTATAAAACATATTTTCTGTCGATTTTAGTTTTTGTAATTATTAATTATTTGCAGTTTATATTAAGTGATCATTAAAATGATTTTGAAATAACTCAATTCGTACGATTTAAAAATAATAATGGTTCTATTAAAATAATATTATCAGTCATACTAGTTGAGTTAAGTAATGGTGTTTAACGTCCCAGTCAAGAATATTTCACCTAAATCGAGACGTCGCCAGCTTTAGGCGAAAGTGCAGACATTTTGCCTGTGCGCTGCGCTGTTGGCATTATACAGCAGGGTTCTTTATCTTGCCATGCCTGCCATGACACGGGACCTCGTTTATTTTAAGTTCCCATCCGAAAGAACCGTGACTTTCATTTCGTAATGCCGAGTGTTTGGCGAAAGAAAAGTCACTACCCACTTGCAAGTCTTGGGTCAGACCCGACCGGGGTTCGAACCCACGACCTTCCAAGTCATACTGGTGTTAATGACAAGTAGAATGTGCTTATTTCTGTAAAACAAATTCAATGCAACTGTTTTGTAAAGTACACACTGGTTTGTCATTAAAATTCTAAACACAACTCTTTTTTATTAAAATATCTACATTCTTCTTATTTTAAACTAAAAGATACCGCTTTTTTAAAATTCCAAACTTAACTTCGACATAAATATCAACTATTGTTTAAATAAAAACCATCGCTTGAATGATTTCTTGTGTTTTTATAATATATATATATATATATATATATATATATATATATATATATATATATATATATATATATAAATATATATATATATATATATATATATATATATAAATATATATATATATATATATATATATATATATATATATATATATATATATATATATATATATTATATATATATATATATATATATATATATATATATCATAAAATAAATAAATAAGTACAACACGATTTTGTAAAGCATTAGCGCCTTCATTACATCTTCAGACGCTTTACATAGTAACATTCATAAAATAATAACAAAGTAAATAGTGATGACGTCATTAAGAAAATACGACATTAAAACAATACGATGACGTCATTATTATGGGAGATAATTATGTAAGACTGTTAAGTTTTTGCGACCTAAGATGTGGAACGTGTGCATTTACAAGAAGGAAAAAATTCAAAATTTCAAATGCAAAAAATTCACAGTGAATGCAAGAATGTCTTGCCAATCACAGAATATAATCTATGTGATTTCTTGCCCGGGTTTTAATGAATTTTATATAGGGAAAACGGGTTCAACTCTTCGCTCTCGAGTGAGAGTGTAAAAAGCAACAAATAGATAAACCAGAATACAGAAAAATAAAATTAAGTGAACATTTAGATAATTGCGGAAAAAAGAATTTTTTTTTTATATTTCCGTTTTGCAAATTATTTACAGACAATGCAATTGAAAGAAAAGAAAAATAAATATATTTTATTAGAACTCTTATGCCAAAACTTAACAGTCATACATTCTAACATAAATATTTCCCATAATAATGACGTCATCGTATTGTTTTAATGTCGTATTTTCTAAATGACGTCATCACTATTTACTTTGTTACTATGTTATGTTAAGCGTCTGAAGATGTAATGAAAGCCCTAATGCTTTAAAAAATCGTGTTGTACTTATTTATTATTTTATTATATTCTACCGGACACTGAGAAACTAATTTTTTCTGTATATATGTAAATATATATATATATATATATATATATATATATATATATATATATATATATATATATATATATATATATATATATATATATATATATATATGATACAAACACTAGAAATAATTCAAGCGATGTTCTTTATTTAAACGTTAACAATAGTTAAGCTACATAAAAATAACATTGCCTACTCATTTAGATTGATCTTTTACTTCAAAAAACTATAATGGTATGCCCACTGAACGCAATGTTTCCTATGAATCAAAATAAATATGTGTGATCATTCTACAGTGTAAGCTTTTATTTCGATTGTATAATGAAACAATACAATAACGATGATTTTGTTGAAAATTTTCTTTTACAACCTGACAACCCGAGAAGCAATCGTTCCAGGAGTCAAATTAAAGAAAGTTGTCCATTTTGAATGTAACAGCATCAACTTTTTTATCAATCAAGCATGGTTGTTTTCGCCATCCTATTACTAAGTTTGTTTGATAAGGTTAAGGTTTGTGTCTGTCATCAACTACCAATCAGTTTAACGTCTTACTTGTATTAATTCTTGTCAGATCAGTCAAAGAATAGGTAATTTTTATTAAATTAATTCAATTTTTCTTCTACTGTTAATCGTTTTATTTACTTTTTTACAGAAGTGATCCACTTAATTGATAATTGTTTCTTATAAAAAGATAATCTTTTGTTAAAAGGTAGGATAGTAAATATATCGAGCGTAATGGGACTTTATGCATGCCCAGGAGATTCTATATATCACACTGCAAAGGCAGGAGTAGAGGCTTTTACACAGTGTCTACGTTACGAGATGATTAAATTTGGAGTAAGGGTTTCAGTGGTTGAACCAGGATGGTATGACAAGGCAACATCGTGCTCTAGTCCTGAACAGGTAGATATAAAGCATTTAGTACGTAGTAGCATCATCAGACAGGTGAAAAACAGCAAGTCATTACATGTTGCAGATTTGGCGTCGGGTAATTAGGGTAAAGTGTTGAAACATTTATTATATGTAACCTTTTCTCACATTTAAGCGAAATTTCTATGAAACTTTTTCATATTTTAAGTTATACACGCCTTCTCATTTTTTAACAATTAATCTCTTATTTTTTTTTAAATATTTTAAAAAATAACAACAATAAAAAAAAAAAAAAGAAAAGAACTAAAGAAAAAATAAATAAAAAAAAGAAAATATGCATTTTTCACAAATTGTGAAAATGAGTGTTACCAATAATACGCGGGCTTCTATTGTAGAATTTCTATAAAATATATGCCGTTGTCAAAATGTAAAATCTTTAACCTAGTATATTTAATATATAACGGTATGTTCTTAACTGTTGAAACAATTGCCGTGTATATTTTATTGTTATCGCTGAAAAAATATTTCATAAAATTTCTAGGTAGGTAATGGATTACTTTGTACATTTTTTGTTATTGTCATGGTTATAGCGAAAAAAAAACAACATTATAAGATACGACATATTATGATGTGATCTTGGTGATTGTTTCAATTATTACAATTTCTTCAATTAGTTTTTGTTGATGTTTTAATTTTAACATTTGTGATTTAATTTTATTATACACAGTTCTTGATAGATGTTTTTATTGCTAAGTACTTTTTATGTTGATCAGTTCTTTGATTTTGTATTGATGGCTTAAAATTAATAATTCTTATTATGTGTCTATTTTATATTATCTGCGCTCGATATTTGTTGTAATTATTGACTTTATTTTAACCTGATGTGCTGACTGTTGTAAGCTGTATCTTATTGCGTCTATTCTGTGACATTGTTATTATAACTAAGGGAAGAATTTTTTATGCTTTGGTACAGTAGTTGGTGATATAACTATGTAGACTTTAAATATGATCTCTTCTTGGTTGTTGTTGCTATTTTGCTTAGTACATTTATTTATATTTACAATGCTTTGTGGGTTAAAAATATATTCATTTTTGTTTCTTGAGACATTGATCAGTAATGTCGTTTTACGTTTCGCCTTTTTTAAAGTTCATTTAGAAACGGCGTCTGAAAATGTTTCCATGACGTCAAATTTAAAATCCTTTTTTTGACTGAAAACCCGTTGTTATTGTTTCTGTAAATTTATTTCTTTATTGTGGAGGAAATATTTTAATAACACATGAGTGGGTATAACAAAGGATTACCATGTTTTTATCTTATTTCTAACATGAGATACATTTATGTTAGATGAATTGTCTATACCAATCTGATCTACTGCTTCTTTACGGATAGAATATAAAAAATAATACTAATACAACAGTTGTTTTTCAATATATTCAAGGCAATCAAGTAACTGATATTAGAAACTTGATATTTTCTATATTTTCCCTTCTGGTTGTATTTTATAATATACATGTATTTTTATCATGTTTTTGTCGGTTGTGGTGGTTATACCCGAGTACTTTTCAAACAAATCTGTTTTCGTTAATTGTTTTTATTGCAATGTGCGTTAATTTATTTACTGTATAAGTGTATCGTATTGTCTTGTATCTCCGGTCATTAATAAATATAGTTATAAGTTAAATGTTTGTGATGAGAATCTGATAATTGTATTTTATTGTGATTTGTCTCTGGTTAGTGATATTAATGATGCATACTTTTAGTGTATTGTGATGTGCCTCTGGATAGTGATATTTTTAATGTATTGAGATGTGTCTCTGGTTTGTGATAAGTGCATTGTATTCTGAAATATCTGTCGTAAACACTTAGTGTGGTTTACTGTGATGTGTATCTGGTACATGACAAATATTTGTTGTGTCGGTAGTAAGTAAAAGGTTCTCTAATTTTGATATATTTTAAGAATATGATACGTGAATTCTGTTTACAATGCCTTTTGTGTCATAGTACATAAGTCTCTGATAATTTGTTTTTGTCTTTTATATATAAAAATACGTGATATAAATTTAAAAATTACGAAACTCACAAATAAATAAATAAATAAATAAATAAATAAATAATACTTTTTTTATTATGATTTTCGAATCAGAGAGGATAAATTGGCGGGGTAAGGAGCACAAAAAAGGAATTAAGGGAGATGTCGGATCCATTATGTTTTTGGTTACCAATAAGTGGTATAAAGACATTTTTCTAGTCGGTTATAAGTGCATATAAGTGTATTATATGATTTTTTAGCTTCAAAGAATCCGCTCAAATTTGAATGAGATGTGGCAAGCTGTCACTGACGAAGTACGGGTTTCATATGGAAAAGACTACGTTGACAAGTTATAATATAATTGCCGACTCAGGTACAGGGGACGCTGCTACGTCACCCGAACCGGTTCTTGCAGCTATAGAAGACGCTTTAATTAATGTTAATTCGCAGTATAGGTACTTAGTTGGTGGCAGTTCTCGATGGATTGACCCAGCTGCGGTAAGTACGATATCAACGACGGTATTCAATTAAACCAAATTTTAATTTAATAACGCTCTTTTGACCTCAACGTAAACCTAAAGATTCAAAGAATTAGAATTAATAAAACTGTTGTTTTAAATGTAGGCTCAACCTTAACAAAATATAGTAAAGACTTTTCAAAGCTTAGCATTTCTCTTAGGTTTGTGAACATATCGCAAATAGATAAATGATAAGATATGGTTAACACTGTTTAAACTACATTAGACATTACTCCGTATGGTTAATAACACATAATACTAGCTAATGTTTATCTACACTTAAACAAAATGTCAGCGAAATCCATAAAGAAATAAAGGACTGAGGTTTGTTATGACTGACATACTGATGGGCAGACGTCTATGCAAACAGACCTGTAAGATTTACTCATACCTAATATAATTGGCAAATCATTTTTTGATTCTATTTTTCTACAATTGTTGCGTTATGCTCACCTTCAAGTCACGTGAATTTAGGACGATTGTTTGTAGGAAAACGCCCGGTTTCAATTTTAACAGTGACAACAAGACATATCTTCGTATTTTTTAGCATTATTATTTAGACAGACTTAAGATTAATAATATGCTTGCTTATTGCGATGGGATATGTAAAAGTTAGTTGTCTTTAAAAGTTCCAACTAGGTCAAAGTTAACTTTCGGCTGCGTTTCTCTGTGTTTCTGCTCGATTGCCAGAATCATGTTCTGGAATCCGGATAAGTTGTTTCCATCCTTACTTGTCGTGTGGTCGGATCAAAAAGTTGGCCATCGATATACAATTTATCATAAACTAGTTTGGCTTGTTGTTTATTCTTTTGCTTATTTAAAGTGCGGGTACAGTTCTTTTCGCCGACTGTTGATTTCTTTAGGAAACTGCTCGTTAACGCCGTATCTGCCTTGAGATTCCTTTAATTTAACTGGGGCAGTCCTTCTTACTAATTCTCTATCCTTAAAGTTAACAAATTTGGCAACAATAGGTCTTGGTCTATCTTGCAGTTTACGGTCCCATCCTGTGAACTCTGTGAAATTCAATCACTTTTTCAATGCCAAGCTCGTTTTCAATAAAATGTTTTAATTCACCATCGGGATTTTCTTCAGTATCTTCTTGTAAACCCGTAAATATAAGATTGTCTCTCATGTTCCTAGCTTCCATGTCTATTTGTTTGTCATTCAATTTCTTGATTTCATCACGAGTGGATGCATTTTCTGAAACTAATTCATCTACTGATATCTGAAGTTCATCTGTACGTTTCAAATTATCTTCGAATTGGTTGTTCATAAAGTTCATACCAGAATCAATTTCTCCAATTTTTGACTTCAGACTATTTACATCTTCAACGACAGTGTTTATTAATTTCTCAAAATTACAAAGTCTCTGTTCGATAACATCCAATTTTTCTAACTTTTTGAAGACATTGTCTAATTTACAGCACAGAGAGTCTATCTTTTCACCGTAATTAATACTTTCCATCTGAGGAGACCCTGCGATTGATGGTACAACTGAACCTGACTAGGATGAATCGGGGGGTACCCAGTAATGGAGATCCATTAAAACTTAAATTTGGCTGTTGGTAATTCATATTTACTGGTGTAGACTGCGTCAAATTATGCGACATACTAATAAAACTATTGTCTATATTTGATTGTGCACAATATGAAACTCTATTTGATATCTTGTAAATATGTAGATTCTTGAGAACTGTTCACAATTTGGACTTTGTTAACATTCCTATCATAGCTATCGTTACTCACATTGTCTTTCTTTCTTTAACTCCTGATTTTTTCTTTTTTCCCGTTCCTTTCTTATTTTCGTTAGAACTCATGGAAGATACACTTCGTTATATTAATCCTGGCATTTTTTCCAATCATAAAGACCATTAAATAGCTTTAAATATGAAAATTTTCTTAGTGCGATT
>JARBDR010000636.1:0-48086 GCA_029721355.1 Tegillarca granosa
ATGAGATATGAGACCAGAAAAAAAAAAAAAAAAAAAAAAACGGCCTTGATGAAATATTGTACCACAAAAGTTTGTTTGGTGTTTTTTAACTACTGTTTGACCATTTTAAATTGTGTTTTAATAAATAATCGATTATTTCATTTTAAAATTTTCTACCCTGGTTGGGTGTTTAAGTGGCACATTTCATAAAGGTATACATACCTTTTACCAATGTAGTCTGCTTTTGTGGGATGACTTGCCAGAACATTTTTGTTTTCTCTGGGTTCTCTATCTTATTTTCTGCACTAGGGTCAAGATGATTGAAATAATTAATATATGTATTAAAAATGGAAAGGCATTAAAGTTTAACCAAGACTGTTGCAAGTGTTTTTTTTAGATCCAGAGTTTTCATTTTCTATTATCAGCTTTAAAATAAACACACACACACACCACACACACGAGATTATATTGCCATATTAGCTGTATAGGTAATCAGATTTAGAAAATAAATCTATAAGTAACGAGTTATTTAAGATAGAAAGGAATCATTGTAAACAAAATTAATTCCACTATATATATACTAAATACCATTTGACAGAAAACTTGACTTGCTGTAATATTATCAGTAAATCTTTAAATAGTTTGTAAAATATTTCGGTCACAGTTGTTTTTTTATCAGAGGGAATTTTTTTACCGTGATAATAATTCTGTGGCATTTTGTTTTTGTTAATGCTGCACCCACATAGTAATGGAGATCCTTTAAATGAAATTTTAGTATACAAAAACTGTAATAATATCAGAGAATTAACTAATATGTAAATAATTAATTGTTTGAACCATTGGATCGGTTAAGATACATACACCTGGTCTTATTTATACTGATGAATAATTGATGGTCGATTCTTCACTGGACAATTAACAAGTAATGATTTTAATGGAACGTAACAATGAGGACGGATTGTAAAGAATTTCCCTAATATATGTGCAGCTTATTTAGGCAATAATGCCACAGGTAGTAATATAATTATATGTAAATTAAAATTTGAAATTTGATTTTTAATTTATTGCGTTAGGTTTACAGTTCTTTTGTTAATTGACCGTTTTAATGTCTACGCGGTTTTCAAATGTGGTACTTAGGTTTAGGATTTGATCTATACTAACATACAAATATTGGAAGTCAATAATCTCTTTGGAAATATGAATTCTTTGAACAAAGATAAATTTTTCCGGTAAGATAGAGGTGGTTATATATAGACTGGATCATACAGCTGTCATCCATTTTTGACTAAAAGCTGCTTCAGAAATTTTAAATTAGAATTATTTATTATGCCTAGGAATGGTTTTGTAAGGTAAATTGTGATAATCTTAAGATTGTTTTCCAGTTTTTTAAAAAGTTTTTTGGAAAGTACTGTACTGCATTATAAGGAAAATATTACTTGTTTTTTCCCTGTTAATAATGAAAAACTCTAGATTTTATTTCTTGGTTTTTGTCCAGGAACTATGTCAAGAATTGAAACATACTGGTATGGTATTCAAATATAAGCTAGTACACATACAAGTATATCCCTGTTGTTGGATGTTTCAATTAATGTTTACATGTATTTTGTGTAATACTTTTCTTTCAGATTCAAGTTGAATCCTTGTGGATTCCAACAGTTGTCTCTAAGCCAATACTGTCAACAGGAAGAACAAAATTACACTTTTAGTAAAGTTTTCATCTTTCCGCCTTAGGGACATTGCAAGTCTAGGCAATTTTAGCTGTTGTTTTTGTGGGTATAACCAAATTGTTATTTGTTATCTACTCTGGTTTTATTTTAATTTTAACTATTTTTATTGTTTTCAGCTTTGAGAACATTTGTTGTCTAGGCAATTTTAGCTGTTTTCTTTGTGGGTAACCATACTGGTATTTGGTTTTGTGGTTTGATTTTAACTTGTAACCTGCTTTATTATTTCAGCTTAGAGGACATTGCTTGTCTTGGCAATTTTAGTGGCAACCATACTGTTTTTGGTAATGTGGTTAGATTTTAATGTTTTACCATTTTATTTTATTTTTTTTTTAGCTTTGAGGACATTGCTTGCCTTGGTGATTCAAGCAGTTTATCAGAAATATCCCTAGATGGCAATCCAATTACCCAGGAGCAATATTACAAACAAATTGTGCTACGGCACATGCAGCAACTTAAACAGCTGGACATGAAACGTGTCACTGTAAGTAATGCTCACTACGTCTGATCTAATATAATAAGTTCTTTTTTATATGCATATGACCTATTTTTAAAAATTTGTGAAAAAAAACCCTGTGATGAAAATTCTAATGACCTTGATATAAGGTTTAAACCTAGCAGATGTTCATAATAGATAATTCATTATTTTTTCTTTAACAAAAAAGGGAATTTTGTGTATATTTTTTTATGTTATATGATATCAAATTTTTTGTTGCAAAAATATGTGTAATACCCATTTAGGTCACATTATTAACTAGTAGCCATTCATAGAACTAATTTTGATGAATCTGAAATTTAAATAAGCCAAGCTATAAGCAAATATCTATGCATTCATTCCATATTGGGATTTATTCTCAGAAAGCTTAATTTCACGAAATTTTTTTCCCAACAAAATTTCTTCAAATTGCAAAACCATAAAATTTTTACCTAACAAATATTATTGATTGTACAGTATATTTGGGAATTTTTAAGTTATTAATGACCTGCATTAGGTTTTTACTTTGTAAAAACAAATGTAGTTTGTACAAAATGAAGGCCATATTTTAAAATTTTTATTGTTATACTAAACAATGTAAGAAGAATTGTGAAGTTGACATGCTTAAAGATTTTGAATGTAAATTATAAGTAAAGCATAGTTAGTCTTAAAAATTTCAACAAATTTTAAAATTCACTTCATTGATCGTGTTTAGTTTAGTTAAATAAAATTATCTATTTATTCTCAAGATAATTTGGATACCATTTAGTGTCCATCGAAAATTATACAAAAAAAGTAATAATAATAATAAAATATAAATAAATGAATAAATACATAAATGAATAAAGAAAAGAAATAAATAAAAGAAAAATAAATAACTTATTCTGATGTTTATTTCACTTGTTTACAATTGTCAAAGAATTTATTTATCTTATTCCACGAAGAAAAACATTTATTGTTCAGGCATTGTTATGGAATGGCTTGTGAAACAAACAGGAAATAAGGAAGAAAATATATGAACACAGTTATAACTAAGTCATTCTTAAAATAATTTAACCACATCCTTAGACACTATTTTGTCATTATATTCATGTGAACCAGAGTTCTGCAAGGAAATTGACAAACTTTCTCAAACTACAATCTGCCTGAGTGGGGTTGTAACCTAGGAGATGAGAGGCACTGTGTTGCCTAAGTATATGCTACATAGCCACCAAAGCCCCCTTGCTGCTTTAGACATCTACTGGTAAATACAAAGAATAGATCCCATTAAAGTTCCAACTCTTTTTTTACCATAAAAGTTACGTAACTTCACAATGTATGAAAAAAAAAAAGAACATTTGTACATACAAGTATTTAGTTATCAGCACAATTTTAACAGCTAAAAATGTTTATGAATTAAAAGGACTTAAAAAATAATAATGAAGGAATTGTGTCTTCTTTATATGTATGTCATTGTGAAAAATATCCATCTGTGATTAAAAAAATTAACACTGTCTTTAAATGTAAGTTTATTCCATTTGATCAGAAAAGGGAGTAGTTTTCAATTCTTCATTTTATTTATTTTATTTTATTTTACTTTTTTAATTTTTTATTTATTTATTTTTTTTTTCTTCTTTGATTTATTGATATATTGATTGAAAGTAAATGAGTATTACCCCTTGTAATATTAATATGTATTTAAGGTAACACATTTGTTTTATCCTTTCTTTAGGCTAAAGTTAATGTATTTCCAAAGGTATTACCATCAAAGTTTCTTGGCCCCACAAGAGAACTGACTGCATTACCATGCCCCCATCTCCCAACATACAGCAGTGTTATAACTTTCAGGGGAAGGGTACAGCATTTTAAATCTATTCATAGCATTTTGAAGTGATATATCCCATTTGGTTGAGTAATCTGTTAATTTTGGGACAATATGTTTACAGTTTGGATATTTAACTTTGGGTTTATATGTATATATTGATTTTTGGATATTTAATTTTGGGTCTTTCTTTATGGTATGGGTACTTAATTTTTCTTGGGTCAGAATTTTTGTTTTTTGTTTTAAAGAGTTTTGATAAATGTGTATTTGAAAATTTTCAGGTTTTTGGGATGATAATATTTTAAATTTGAAATAACCATCATTCATCTATAATAATTTATTTATCTGAAGAAATCTTGAAGAGATATAGTTGACATTACTGCTTATTGTCCATAGTAAATTGTTTGTTAAAAATTGATGTCTCTTGTCATGGTAGGACACAAAAAATGTCTCCACGCTAATTATAGACAAAGGTCTGTTTTAATTTGTTGACTCGTGATGTCTCTTTATAAATGAAATGATCTGAAGTAGGTAATAAATTTCCATATTAAAAAAGGTACAAGAAAAAGGCACAAAAAGTTTCAGAAAAGGTATGCCTTGTTAAACAAACTTTGGAACCAAGGGTCCATCTCAGTTCCAAAGTTGTACTGAAAAGGTACTCTGAGGTACAAAAAAGGTACTTATGATGTATCTTTTCTGTACTTTATGTACTTGTTTAAATTTATTTCTATTAAGAAAGTATGAAAAAGGTCTATAATTATAATTGGATATTTAACCAGTACAACACTAGGGCAAGGCATTTATCATAATAAAGATGTTTAAGACCAGATAAAGGAATGTTTTCTGACCTTACATACATGTTCATTGAGTGTTGTATCTGTACATGGTTTTAACATGTATGAAGCAGCATTGTTATTGTTGGTAGTTTTTCCATAATGAGACTCACTGACCTTGATAAAAATCTGGTTCAAATAACCTAAAGAATCATGTTTTAATGAAGAAATGACATTCTGCTCATGGTAATTCAAGAAGTAATGCAAAATATTGTGAAGCATACCATATTTACTCTCCATTTAATTTGACACGTGACACACTATCTTGCATTACCTCTTGAAATACTATAAACAGAATGTCATTTCTTATATTTACAATTTTTGTCTTTAAAAAAAATATTTTGTACCAATATTTATTTCATCTCTTGAAAACACTTTCTTCTAATATAAATGAGGCGGATAGTCTAACATTGATTGACTGTTTGACTCTGACACCAATTTGGGACAGTTTTTTTTTTAAAAATATATATAAAGAATGATAAAATAAAAGAATAATTAAAAATTTAACAAACGATAAATATTTAATTGTTTTAATTATCCTTTTTGGTTTTTTTGTATTGAAAACATCTCACATATAAAGTAATTACCATTTGTGAAAAAATCTATTTGTCATGACATGCATTTGTTGGATTAATTTACAAACAATGAGAAAACATTTTTTGTATTCATATGCATCAAAGGTTAAAACCCCAGTTGTATTTCAAAGGGAATTGCAATACAATGTCTTCTATTTCATTTGAGGAGCAATACAATTATGTTGTAAATATTGGTTACTAAAGTATCTATTGTTGTTTGTAATTCAGTTGGACAGCTCCATGCAATCATGTTTAAACTCTGTGGTGAAAACTTACTATGTAGGTATTAAGGCTTGTTGTCGTGACGACTGCTGCTTTAGTAATAAGGTTTATGTTGTGAAACAAATTAATACATAGCTGGCTCTGTTTCTACAATCATTACCTAACAAAGTGAATCTCAATTTTAGCAAATTTTGATAGTTTTTTTTTTTTCATTTTAATTTTTAAAATTTTCATTTATTTATTATTTTTTTTTTTTACCGGTGCTACGGATTTAAAAATTTGAACAAAACTAAAAAACGAAAGTCATAAGCTTTATTAGATCCTCAGAATGACTATTCAGTTTCTAGAATATTTGAAAAAGTAACAAAATTATTCAAATTTCATAATTTGTCATAATTAAATTAAAGAATAGCTTAGCTTAGGATTGATTGTAAAACAAGAGTTTGGTAATTACAATTAGTTAAGTAAATGAATGGAAACTTAAATAATATGCATGAAAAGGATAGTGAATTGGTTTATATAAAACGTACATACCGGTAGATATTTTGCATGATATAGAAAGTTGATTGATTTTGATATGACAGTTTTGAAGTGGATGATAAATATATCAAGTTACATAACATTCATAGATAGTCTGAACTATATTTTCAAAAGTAAAAAAAAAAAATTTTCAAGTTGTAATTTATTTTTTTTAACATTTTTAGATAGTTTGAGTTTTGTTTTTAAAGTAAAAGCTGTAATATTGTTAGAATAATAGGCATTTGATGTGTTTGTAATTTTAGCAAATCAGTATCTTAAATGCAGAATAGCATATATAATGGCATTAGCATTCGTGATGGCATCCAACGTTTAAGTTTTATATGGAATAATATGTGGACAAGCTATCTTGATATTCTTGTGTCAGCTCTTATTTAACTTTATGTGATGAAGGCATACATGGACAACACAAAGATGCCACTTTCTAGTGAAATTGTCTTTAGCATCACCATTGAAGTACCTTTGTTTTATTTTTTGTTTTCAAATAATAATAATTAGTAAGAATGGATGACAAGGAAACATATAGGAACACCAACATTTTTGATCTGTAGCGATTAATTAACACACCAATGTTATATACATGTATCATATAATTATCTTGTAAAGAGAAGTAGCTTACAAGTTAGGTTGCATCATGTGAAAATTAAAACGATGCTCTTTGCTATTTGACACAACATCATAAAAATGGCACCATTTTTACTGCAGACTTTGTTGCCAGACACATTGTGCATCCTCTTGCTACAACAAGATATATTTTGTGAAGAAACATTTTGGTATGACACAACTTCTGTAGCATTTTTGACTTGGAGACAGAGGTCAAATAGTGTTAACAGTGCCTTTCTGAAATGTCATATTTTTGTCATTTTTTTTATATAAAAGCATTGAGGGCAGTTTTAATGATATCATCATGACATCATAAATGATACAAATTAACCTTACAATTACTTATTCCAGCAAATATTTTACATTTTTTATTCCTTTTGAATGTTGTTATTGTGCAGAAATCGATACAACTCAATGCGATTATTTGTATTTGGGGATATATAATAATAAACTCATTTTAAAAACAGGAAACTATTTCAATAGCTTTTTACTTGTAGAAGACTGAAAAGGTTCTTATATTGATAGACTTGAAACACCTAGTATATTTTTTTTATTCTGCATTTGAATAAGTTCTGTTTTAATGATTATACAATCATGTGACATTGTATTGATTCCATTCACCAAAATGTTTTAAACAAATGATATAATACATGCTACAAATATTAAATGATATGACTGCATACAGAAAACAAAGATTCTTTAGTGTTCCTATTTACAAATACTTTGTAATATTGTCATTCATATTTGCAAAGTTTAATTCTTTAGTTTGATCAATGTATGTTATTTTTCAGTAAAGAATGAAATAAGTTGAATTTAATAACTAGACAAGTTTTTTGACACAGAATGATTGAAAAAGGTCATTTAAGTTATTAGGATCTTATTTTTTTAAATTTTATTTGTTATTCAATATTGCAGGAAGAAGAAAGAAGAATAGCATTAGTGATGGCAAGAAAAGAGGAAGAAAAGAAACGAGATGTAAATAAGGCAGCAGTAATGAAGGTATTTGACATCCCATAATTCCATGTCCTTTTTATTTTGAATTTCAATATGACATATAGCAAGTGTAGCTAGCTAGACAAAGAGGTGCTTATTCTCCCGGCACCTGGCCTCACTCCCCTGATGAAGTTTACATGTTTTACTAAATTTGCCAGTTTTCATAGTTTTTTACTTTGTTTTTGGGATTGTGATTTGTACAAGGACTGGTATGTTTGTGTTTGATTCATAAACATGTATGATTATAAGCTTACACATGGTTGAGTTAATTACACAGAATAATCAAAATAATGTCAGCCTCCAGAAAAGGTGGAGAATTGAGTCTGTGTCCAATGTGAAAGTGTTTCTTTAATGTTTTGATTGGCTAATATGTGAAGGAAGGCTATGTCTATAATACTCTGTTGTACTTACTATTGCCATGATTTTCTTGCCCAGGGTTTGGGTGGAGTGGTTGATGTCAGCTTTTAATAATGTTAATTTGAATTTTAGTATTCAGAATTCTTATGTCGAACATCAAGCACTATAAAATTTAAGACACGGCTCCATATTCATGTTCAGGCTTATCCTAGTGTCAGAAATAATGATCTATTATCCTGTAGGTCATTGGTTTTTTCCAGGTACTCTGGTTTATTTCCTTACCATCTAAAAACTGACTGCCATGATAAAAGTTGAAGACTCTTGACATGGGCATAAAAATCACTACTCAACTCAACTCACAGCTCAAAAAAATCTGATGTGATGTTAAGTGTAAAAAAGCGAGGGCTAACAATAGCTATTTTTGACATTTCAATCATAATATTGTCGTGAAAGTTCAATTATAAAATTGTTTGTGAAAGTTCAATTTTTAAAATTGTCTCAATCATATGTTTTTTTTTTATTATTTTCCATATCAGGAAAAGAAAAGACTTGCCATTAACAATGCTAAGAGACAATGGGAGTTAATGCAGGGATCTATGATGGGTCAAACAGGAAAACTAGTCAAAATGCCAGAACTGTATGCCAATCATGTAGGAACAGTGCCAAATTCTGAAATAGTAACTCCCCTTTATGACGGAGATGAAATCATAGAAGTTGAATCAATTAATAGGTAGACTATATAATTTTCAAGAAATATGAAAAAGAAAATTATTTTCTTTATGCAAAAATTTAGATAATCGATTGTGCTTTACAAGTTCTTAAAGACAATGGAAAATTACTATATATTTACACAATTTTTTTTTTCAAAAAATTCTAAATTCTGAAAGTATTTTATTCTGTAATTCAAGTGATAAATTTAAAAATGTTAATTTGTCTTGCTTTCATAAAAAGTTGACTGTAGAATATGGTTGAAGTACTATTTACACCTTCTTTTGGAATCATGTGTTTGTGACAGTGAATTTTGAATTTTTTTTAATAGAAAATCAATAAACTTGATTGAAGTTTGGTATTTTCCATTGAAGTTAGGAATTTCCACTTACTGAAACCTTTCACAACTGGAAATCACTATGCAAGATTGTATTTTCCACAAAATATATCTGCACAGAATTAAATGTTGCATTATGAGAATTTTACTCATTGCTTATCCTGGCAAATGTTGGATCCTTTTGTATACACGATTTAATGTGTCACAATGACATCACAGCACATTTTGTTGATAAATTGAGATCAAATTCGGTATCAACAAAGTTGAACTCTGGACATTTAATATATGTAATGGGTTTTTCAATAATTTGTTTGTTTTGTATTGTTTTTTGCATGTTATTAGCACTATATGCAAATTAGCAGCTAAAATTAGTGCACATGTAAAATTATTATAGCAACATTTTTCTTTCTATGTAGGTAAGGTTGCACATAGTGATTTTCAGATACACTGAGGCTAAAGTTAAAGAAACAAAAAAAATTATTTAGGTTTACTAGAATTTAATGAAAATTTTTCATAATTTGTTACTCCTAACAAACTGACAACAGTAGTAATTTGTTTCTATATTAAATGTTTCAGTGAGAAACAAAGTAGTCGTGGAGGCAGCAGACCAAGTAGTGCACACAGTAGCACTATAGTAGAAAACACAGAAAGACCAAAGACAAGTAGTGGTACTAACAACAAAAAGACAGAACTTACTAAATCTGGTCAACTTAAAGAAACTATTTTATTTGGGTAACTATACTTAAATCATTTACACTATACAGTAGAACTTCGATAACTTGAAGTGCACGGGACTTCGTTGGTTACTTCGAGTTATGTAATGGTAGTTGCCAATAATTCCTGTACACATGATATCTCTGATCATTTTATTTAACAGGGACATTGATTACACATTTATTTAAATTACAGACCAAGTTTTTACTTCAAATTATTTGGGGGGGGGGGATGTTGAATTATAGAAGTTTGAGTTATCAAAGTTGTCTTTAAATAGTTTATATAGAAAACCAGTCAGGACAAAATAAAGACTTTCAGTTATCTGTGGAATTTGAGAATTTGTCGAAGTTCTACTGTATATATAAAAACAGAAAGAATAAAACTACTTGATGTATTTGAAGTTGCACAGGCAAATATTATCAGAATTAAAATAATTAAACATTGAATAAACTTTACTTTTATTTATGCAATCGCATCAAAGTTGTCAAAGGTGTAGTATTGCATCAGAATTTATATAATGATTTGTGTGGTCTGTGAAAATTAAATTAGGACATTGCAGGAGGGTGCACAAGTACTCACAAGGTAGCCAGAAATGTGAACTTAGTACAAAGCGGATCAATACACTTGTACAGAATGCACCGTCTACATGACTTTGCAGTTTGATTAATCCTTAGGTTAATAAAAAATTGCAATTAGCTGGAAAAAAAATCCTAGTAACTAACTAATTTTTTCAATAAATATATTGCAAAGGTATAGATTTATGCAGTTTTACCTGAAGGTGATGATGTTGCCTTGATATAAGTAAAATAACGTTGACTGGGATAGAAACCCTATTTTATTTGCTCGCTCGCTATCTTTCTCTCTGAATAATCTTTGTTTATTTTATTTTTTAGTCAGGGAGATTCTCGGACAGGAGATATAGGGAATTTAGCTGATTTAGAGGGTGATACCTTGACATTATATGGTAACCAATCATTAGAGGCATTAGAACGTAACTGGGGAATGCAAGCTGCTGGTGCTGTGTCTAAAGTTATATTCAAATTTATTGACTTTGATGAAATCGCAAAACATTTACATAAAATCAGGACAAGATTTCCAGGTGTTCAGGTAAGCCATGTGTAATTTTAGTTTAAATATACAGTGAAACCTTCATGACTTGAAATGCTTTAAACTTAAAAATGAAAATAGAAATCTATTATTTTCCACATTTAATTTTAAATATATAAACAAAAAAAAGAAATATAAAAAGAAAGAAAAAAAAAAAGAAAAAGAAAAAAAAAACTTATGTAAAGACGACCTTAAGATTTCATTGGTTTTTTAGAAAACCGTGTTTGAGTTATTGAAGATTTCAACTTTTTTAAACTAATACTAGGAATTAGTTTATGTAACTGTATCTGTACCATTAATGAATATTATACTAGAAAGATCTTAAACGAATAACTTTAACTAATCCACAAAACAACTTGGCCATGTTTCCTTAAAATTGGAGCATTGGCTCCTTCCAATACAGTCTTTGTTTCAGCGTTTGGAAGTATAAGATGCTTTGAATTATATAAAGAAAATAAATACCTCAAAACCTGTGTATAAAAAAACACATCCATCCTAGAACTATAGACTTTTCAGACTAGTGGTCTTTATATAGAGGCTGTATTTGGTTGAAACTTGAGTCAAAAAGGGCCTATAAACTCTGGTCTGAATGGACAGCTATTTGCTTATACAGAGGTTGTCATTTTCAGTTAAAATATCCTATCTTGAACTTGAAGGATGTTGGAATAAGTGAATAGAGACATGTAGGAAAAAACCTGAAAAAAAATCAGTTTTGGAACTGGATTTGTTATCGCAAAGTTATAAGGTTGAAATGATTTTGAAACTTCTGTATTGTCTCACCATAGGTATTTAAATTATTATAATAAATGTTTTGTGACTTGTTCCAAGGTTCATAGGATCAATTTTCAGTGCAGATATTAACTTACCTGATGACAGGGTAATTAATGTATTAATTTGACAACAATCTACTCCAGTGATATCTCAGAGAGCTAACATCTAAATGAGACATTGTGACAACAGTGAAATATTGCTAATAGTTATAGAAACATCATTTGAATTGCAACTATTTATGTATATAGAAAATATGCTTATACCTTATTTTGATATTTGTATGGTTTAATATCAAAAAGTTTTAGGTAAAACTATCACCTGAAAAAAAAAGAGAACATATAAGCTTCTTCTGAATACTGTCAAACAAGACAGGAAATCTTAAAGAAGCAATTCACTAGAAAACTAAACCTACATACTGCATAGAAGATTATTTTCCTGAGGTGCAAAATTTGACGACAGTTTTAAAATTGCAAAATAAAATTTGAAAAAATTTTTGTATACCAGTCAACCATGAATTAGTTGTTTTAGGTCGCCAAAAAAATATATATATATACGCTAAAAATTACAACCAAAGTTTTTTTTTGTCCAAATCACATAAATTTAGCTGTGCTAAAATAACCAGTTATATCGTATACTGTATTAATATGACTCATGTTATCATATATCAAATACTCTATACATCACCAATACTTTTTTAAGCTATCAAACAAAATAAAACATAGAGCAAATGATCTAATTAAGGAGATCAAATGCTAAGATTAAGATATAAGGTGTCAGTGTTTGGGTGACTTGGGTTCTAGCTGGCATTATTTATGTGACCCGGGTTCTACATAATCTAAACTTGGGTTCACTGATCAAGTGTTTGATCAAGCTTTAATTATAAGACAGATTAGTAATTGGGTTAATTAATATTAAACGGGAATTATATATGTAATATGATAAAGTGTGTGTGTGTGTGTGTGTGTGTGTGTGTGTGTGTGTGTGTGTGAGAGAGAGAGAGAGAGAGAGAGAGAGAGAGAGAGAGAGAGAGAGAGAGAGAGAGAGAGAGAGAGAGAGAGGGGGGGGGGTAGGAAGAGAGGTATAAAGAGAGAAAAAGATAGAGTGGAGTTTGAATCTTGGTTAGGTTGTTGTAATGTTGTTTAATGTCACATCAGCAACTTTTCAGAGGTTATTAATCTCTATGAAATAAGAATAAAAAAATGTGTTTGGGTATAGTGTGCCACTGTGTATTATGGTTTGCCATAAGTTAAGTTGCAGGGACTCTTTTAGGTATGTTGCTAGCTTACTGAGTCAGTATGCTACAGAAACGCATACCACTCCCCTCACATTATATCCTGGCACTGGGTGAACCAGTTGATTCTAATGCTAAACACAAGGCAAAGAAGTAATTTCTTAAATTTTAAAGTCTTATGTCTGACCCAGCTAGGGTTTGAATCCATGACTTCCCACTCTTAAGACAGATGCTCTGCCACTGAGCCCTGAGGTGGTTTCCTGGTTAGGTGCAAAATACCTTCTCCATTAAGAGTAATGAATTTGTGTCATTCTGTAAATCTGACAATAATTTTGATCTGTATTGTGCATCTCTTTTAATTTTTCCTTGAACTTTTTAAACTTCATCATCTACGTTGTCTAGGAAATGTTTACTAGCATTATGTGTTATATATACTACATATTAGTTGCAACAATAATCTGCCAAAGCATTATGGGATACCTACCGCATGGTATGATGGGATATCACTTGGCATGATGGGATATCACTTTGCATGATGGAATATCACTTGGTATGCAGTGTTACTTCAATGAAAAAAGGTGATCATAAAAACCATCCAAATTATTTTGTAGAACAAAATAAAACCCTCCTGACATTGATATAAAAGGTGACCCATATTACCAGGTGGTTAATGAAAGGGTTTGACTGTGTTATTTATTTTGCTTTGTGCTATAAGTAGCAGGTCAAAAGTATTACTTATTGTAACAGTCAGTTTTATCAGATTAGGGCTACCTTTAATAAAAAAAAAAGATATATATATTTATATTTATATATAATTTTTTTAAAAGTCCATGTTTAAGTTAATGTGCTGGAAAAAATAAAGCCATGCCAAAGTTGTTTTGTACACATAGTTGTACCTTGTTTTAAGTCTAATTCTATCCTTTGTTTATAATGTCGGTTGAATTGGATTAAATTTCCGAATTTTAAACCATAGATTAGGATATTAAGAATTGTACTTAAATGGTTAGATATTGTCTATAAAAGACTAGTGTGAAACTACCCTTAAAAATAAATAGCCACAGTGAAATATTTATGTAAAATATGGAGTCTGAATTAATGTCCATGGTTATTCTTATTTAGCAATGTATGCTGAAGTCATCAAGGAAAAAGTAAGTTAGTTAATTTTACCCCAAACAAATGTTTATATTTATTAACATTGTTAAAATTTGATACCTGCAGTATTTGGCTTGTAATTTGATATTTTTGTATACTTATTGTGTTAAATCTCATACCTACCCTTGTATTTGGAAGATCACAATTTTTGTCTTACTATAGTGACCATAAAAGGATATCGGACTTTATTTTTCTGCTTTCAGTGACCATAATTTAAATATAAAAATTCTAAATTTTATTCAGTTAATAAAAATTTTTTTTTGTTAAAGAGACTATTAGAATAATTTATTTCTGTGAAATTCTTGTTTAAATTTTAGGGAGGTAAAAACAAAATCAAATACATTTTTTTAACAGCCTTAAACTTTGATCATTATTAATTAAAAATGAAGAATACCTAAGATGCCTAATATACTGAAACATTTTACAGTTTTTAGTCTTACAATTTGTATTTGATAAAATACTTGTATAAAAAATTTTGCTGAGATTGTTTTGCTTTGTAAAATCAAGCTCCTTTGAATTTAAGACTCTACAGTGTATTTTTGAAGTAAACTTTTTGCAATTTTTACCTGAAGGTATTGTTGTTAAATTGTTAAGCTGGTTGGTTGTTGACATTTATCAGTGAGTTATTCATGACTCGAGCGAGTTTATTTATCTCTATGGATTAATCTTAGAACATGTTTGTGTATGTGTGAGATGTAAGAGTGTGTTCAGTAGTCTTCTTAGTACATGTACTACAGTACACTCAGGGTGACTTTGAGGTGCTAGCTCACAAAGTCTTTATGCTTGTGTATGATGTGCCACTATGTATTATTGCATACCATATACTAGGTTGCACTCAGGGACACTTTTTGGTAAGTTTCTAGTAAACTAAATCAGTATGCTGCAGACAAGCATATCACTCACCCAGACACATTATCCTGGCTCTGGATGAACCAGTCAATTCTCCATCCTCTTAATGCCAAGTGCCAGGTAAAAAAGCAGTATTTCAGATATTAAGGTCTTATGTATGCTTCAGCCTGGATTTGTACCCATGACTTCCTGCTCTTAGAGGTGGTACCTATTTTATAAAAAAAAAAACTCTAGGCCACTCATACACATGTCATGCTATGTTCACAAAATATGAAACATGACTGAGTTTTTTTTTTAAAAAAATCACTTTGTATTGCTTCATCTTATGAAATTAGTATTGAATTTTATTTCCTGAGTTTAGTGTTCATATAAAATGCCAGTACTTTTTTCCTGCTAATCTTATGGAATTAGTATAAAATTTTGTTTTCAGAGTCGAGTATTCACCTAAAATACCTTTTTCTGGCTCATCATAATGAATTGTCATTGGATTTATTATTTGTTGTTGTTTTTTTTAGAGTTTAGTATTCACAGCAACTAATATAAAGAGCCTTCACCAGATAAATGCCTTATCCAATGTGCGGAGAATTGATAATCTAACCATTAATCCTGAGGGTAATCCAATTACAAAATTTACCTTGTGGCGAATGTATTTATTGTTCAGGCTGGCTCATTTTGCACTGAAAAAGATTAATGATGTGGAGGTAAGAAGGGAGATAACTCTATCAACACTGTTCCATTAACATTACTCTTCAACTTGTGTACTGTTTAGGCTTTTAGTCTCTTAACCGTAAAAATAATAGAAAATCTATTGCCTTTGCAAAAAAGCAGAAAAACTCATGTAGAGACATTGAAAAAGTACTGAAAATATGTAAAGTGTCAGTCTTATTTAGTTTAGTTATTTAGGATCATCGAAAAATTATTAGAAGTTTTAATGTTATAATTTAATAATTTCTAAATTCTTTTATATCATACTGCAATACAAAATTAACATAAACTCCCACATTCGCTTTTCCTGTTATACTCAATTAAACTACACAACCATAGCAATGCTAAACGTGAAGGGCGATGCTTATGTCTCATTCTATTGCACAGGCTAAAATTGTTTGTTGATGACAGTTTTGACGTTGTTTCTCTGTTTTAGTTTGTGTTTAAAATTAAATATAAGGAATAACTTTTGTTTTTCACAAGTTTATTGAGTAACTGTAGGGATCATGTTACATGTATGTCAACATAAAAGTCAGTCATGGCTGTATTGGTTGTTTGGTTTTTTAATTAATTCCAACATTTGCCCATTGGAATTAAAATGGGAGTTATTATAGAAAAATTACCTAAAACTGAAGCTCAGTTGAAATATGCTTTTTAAACACTCTACTCATTAGAAGGCATTTGTTTTATAAAAGGGATGTAAAATAGAAAAATGAATGAACAATCACACAAACTGATGAAAAGATAAACCTTTTTTATATGATTTTATAGGGTTTCATTACAAGTCCTTTTTTTAAGATCTTGACTTCCTCCATCTTACATATCTTGGTATTATGTCATATTGTACATCTTTCAGATTACGGCAGGCGATATTGTTAATGCAGAAAAACTGTTTGGTCCTATTTCCCATATAACAACATCACAGATGCCACAGTCACGGCTACTGTCACTTCTAGGAGAAACTAGGTAAGTTATTACTTAAGGTCTATACTGGGACCAGTTTCATTAGGCCAGTTCAAAAGATGATTAAAAAAAAGAAAGTACATAACTCTTAAGATCAATAAAATGCTACATTTTTGCCAGTAACCATTTATTTTTCAGCTGAGCAGATTGGAGAATTGTAAAATTTACTGCCTTGCTTAATGAAGTAGGAGTTTCACAGGCTCACTTTGCTTGAAATCCATGATTAATCTTTAATCAGTTTTCAGTGATGAAGCAATGAACTTCAATGTATAATAGTCTATTGTTGGTGTAGCCTTAAAAGCTAACCCAGTTAAGACCAAAGAGTCAAATTTGGCTGATCATTTGAATAATTCTAGTGCATGATCAGTCTTTTATCAGGTACCGGTTAGCTACTACCTTTTTCTGGTACCTAAAGGGAGATAATTATTTTAACGTGCCAGTTTTAGGAATAATGACTAACAGATTTGTCTCCCTTTGTCTGTATACAGAACTATAGCTTTGACTAACATGTTTTATATCACTATCTAACACTGATCTAAGATCTAAACTAAGTCTCTTTTTCTTTTATTTTCCTGAAATCTGCCTTCAGATAGTATCAATCTTGCATTAAATATTTAAAAACAAAACAGATGCTAAAATACCCACCACAAAGTGTAGCAAGTTTCTAACTAGTTACCTTATTTTAATAAAACTTTATTGCTATAATTTTATTCCCTCTGTCAGCCTCAATTTTTATTTCTTTTGCACAAAAATGGTCATTTTCTATACACATGTATTCACAGAAATGGAATACCAGTATACAAATTTGTAACTTTGTAACTCCAAACCACATACCCTCCAGTGGACAAAGTGATTGTGAGTGACCAATCATTCTCATAACTTTTGAAAATCATAATAATGTCAACTATATACCAAATACTGGTGTATATAAATTTTATATATATAATGTTTAAAGAAGCTTATGCAAAATCACATTTCAAAGCATAAATCTTAAATGCCTTTCTTAAGTTGATATAATGATAACTCTTAGATTGAGGTTGAGGGTTCAATCTCGAGCCTGTTCCTTTAAGATTTTTAGGGATAAATAAAATAGCGGATAGTATTTTGTAAATTTAAAGCATCTACAAATAAAATGTCTTTGACTTTTGGATGAGTTTTTAGGACCCATTTCCCTGTTGTCACTTTTGTATTAAGAACCCATGTTGATGTTATGTATGAACCAAAAATAATAATAATAATAATAATAAAATAAAATGAAAGACCTAAACACAATAAGTAAAAAAATAAAATGAAATATCTTTTAAAAAAAGAAAGAAAGAAAACCATATAAAATATGTGTGGTTCATTTTGTTCAAAATTATTCAAAAGGGTTGGAATTGCAAGTACTGTTAGGTTAAATGTCATTAAAGAGGTGTGTTTAACCCTAGCTGATGGGAATAACTGTGGTCCAGAAGTATGTACATTTGAACACTTGATCAGCTACCAAGGCCCAATATTGTTGAAATAAATGCCATTTCAGAGGTACGTGTGTGCAACTGTATATCTCCCTTCTTTTAATAATTTCTTATACATTGAACCTGCTAAACTACTGCATGCATTTGCATGTTAAGACAGTTGTTTAAAAGGTGTCTGCTTTGTGTATCAACTAAAAATATGTCTGTATAAAGACCACCTTGTATAAAGTCTATATTAGTTCCCATGGGGGGGGGGGGGGGGGCTTTATAGATAGGTTTTACTGTTTCTATAAAAACAGCACTAGGTTATCATTGAAAGTTATTGTACCATCATTATTGGTCTATTTTAATTAATATTCAGATATAGAATTTTATTTGAAGTATTTTTATTGGCATACATTTGTTATACATGTATAAAATGTGTGTATGTTACACCTTTTTGTAAAGATGTAAATATCAAACTAATTAAAAGCACACCTTTATTTGGTTGTTAACAACAAACTGAAATTTTATATATAATTAAAAATATGTTTATAAGAAAATGCTTCCATTATTCACATGTAAACACATTTTATATTTTCTATTTGATTTTACTTCGGTTCTTATTTTAAATATACATTTTAAATATTGGTACAAATGTTATTAATTTTTCTAGATCAAATGTTTGATATTAATTAGTTCATTTTGGCTAAGTCCACTTTTTGTAAAAAAAAAATTACATAAATTTTATTTAACTGGAGGTTAATTGAATTTTTAATAAATTATCAAAATGAAAGTGTAAGTAGCAAGTGAACTGTTTATTATTAGGTATTTGCTCAAAAATTAGTTGTGGTGTCAAAATTTATCATTTAGCATGAGCATGTTGCTACTAGTTTTGCATCCACCAGTAGCAGTATTTTTCTTTATTACACTTATATCAGCTTATACTTAATAAATTTCTGTCAAACCAGCTAGACTGGCCAGTTTGTAGACTTTAATGTAAATGTAATTCCAAGCTGGGTCATTGACCTTGGTGGCTAAGTTTTCTAAAGGGTGTGCAGTTCCCTCATCACAGTGTCTGTTGCTGTCTAGGTTTGAATCCTGCTTTGGCAAATCCTAATGAGAAAGTTTGTCAGTTCACCTGCTTAAGATTGGTGGTTTTCTCTGGATGCTCTGGTTAAGATTGATGTTTTTTTCTGAATGCTCTGGTTAAGATTGATGGTTTTCTCTGGATGCTCTGGTTAAGATTGATGGTTTTTTCTGAATGCTCTGGTTAAGATTGATGGTTTTTTCTGAATGCTCTGGTTAAGATTGACGGTTTTTTTCGAATGCTATGGTTAAGATTGATGGTTTTCTCTGGATGCTCTGCTTAAGATTGATGGTTTTCTCTGAATGCTCTGGTTTTCTCCACCATACCATAACTGAACATCTCAATATGCGTAATTTATCACTCTTGACTGGGACATAAGACACCATTTTTTCCATTCCACTCTAGCAGGGTCAAACCTGAGACATGAAAATGGAAAGTGGCTCTCATTTGCCAAATACTCTACATTGAGTTCCAGCACTCTGAAAGTTAAACAAGACCTTAAAAACTTTCGTTATTCATAGCATAATAAAAATCTTAACTACTCATTATTATAGGTAAAATTTAATACAACTTTGTCTTTACCTATAGCTGGTGACATCTTGATAAAAGTAAAATAATATTAAAGTTGCTAAAAGTCTGATCATACTCACTATTTTACTCAAGCTCGAGTGTAGTAAATCATGTCCTGAAACTTAAACTTTACAGCTTAAACTCTAAAAAAAAGACATTCTAATTATATATCTGATTGATATAATAAACAATGGATAATCATTTAAATATTTAAATTTTGAATATTTAAATTTTAAAAAAGCTTTTCTTGTATCCTATACAAACTGTATGTAAATTGTGTGTTATTTTAAAAATTTAACAAATACTAAATCATGTCTGTGTCTTTAATATTTGATTTCTTATCATATCAGTGTTTGAGGTTTTAAAAGCTGTACATATTTCAGTATCAGAAAGGTCACAGAAACAATACCATTGTTGATACATTTGAGAATTCAAATCCTATTGTGTGGCCATTTTAACTCCAGTATCAATTATTATGATACTAATTTGATATAAGTCGAAAACTACATTAAAGTCATGACCCATGATTATAATATTTTGTAAAAAAAATTTTCAATAAAATGAACCCTAGAGAATAAGATATTGTAAATTGTTAAACATTGAACAGGGAACCCTGATCCTTAACTCTGCTCATATGGAGTAATGTCAGGATTCCAGTCTTCCATGGCATAAGAGTGGTTTATTTTATTTAGATACATAAAATATAATTGTTGACCCGTGACCAGGTGTTAAGCCATCTCCACTCTAAAGGAACAATATATTTGTACTTCAAGTATATATGTATATAAGTAATGGATATGTTGATAGATTCAATCAAACCTAAATGAATTGTTGTACACTAAATTAAGACAATATTTAAATAAAACCCATTGTGTAGTCTACTGAACTCATTAGGCATTGAGTAGTTAAATTCCACAGTATTGACACTTATTCTTATGTTGGTCAAAATTCATTTATTCAAATCTTTTTTCACTGATTTAAAAAAATTGGAAGTTTGATCTAAAATTGTTTCAAATGTTTGAGTGTGTATGATAAAAATTATGGAATTTCAAAAATTTAATGAAGTTCAGAGAAGGATTTAAGATCTAGAGATAGCTGAGTGTTAAGTTGTGAAATAAAACTGTCTTTTAAAAACATATCCAGTTGTGGTTTTAGAAAAATGTTGCAAGACCTTAATGGCTGGATAAAAATGAAGTTGATCTAAAAATGGCATCTATAGTTTGATGGATCAATTAACACTATGAGGAATCATTTTCTTTGAAAAGTTTGATTCTTAAAATTAATGGATTAAAAATGTAGTTCAGTTTCCAAGGTCAGATGGAAGAGATTGAGTGCATTGTGTTTATTTGTTTGGCACTGTGTTAAATGGCTTACTGAATTTAAAATTAATTTTTAAAAATTCTTAATGGTTTCTATATTGGATCCAACCATTCTTCAGAAGTTAAAAAATATGAATTTGGGGTTTTTACCAAAACGTCATCAGCCCCCAAGAGAAATATGTATGAGCAGTTCTGTCACAACGGAAAGAACTGGAGTAACTGGATCGTTTCTGCCGGGAATAACTGGAACTTCCCCGGCGATGAATGCATCGAGGATGGAAATAAGGAACAAACCCATTCGGCGATGTCAGTCTATGGTTCATGTCAGGTACAAAGATGAAAATCATCATGATCAGCGGATCAAACATAATAACTGGATCAAAAGTCCACCATCGTCCCAAGAATTTTTAAATGATAAAAAATCAGATTATAAAGTCTCCTTTAAATTTATCTCTGTTCCTCAACAAAAAAAGATAATAAATGATTCGTAAGTACCACCATTGCCAAATAGCTTAAATCGTAGATAATATAGCATCTAATTATATCACGAATTATAGATTTATAGCTTTCTTAAATATTAGAAACTATAACCAAAATAATATATCATTATATATATAATTCTAACACAATAACCACCCCTTAAATGAAAAAGTAGAACTAGAAGTTTAATATTTTCATGTATTAAAAGTAAAATAATGAAAACTTTATGCAAATTTACTTATGAACTTACACAAATAACCAATCAGATTCTTCCTTTTAATTTTCTTCCTAAATTGTTTAGTTAGATCAATGGTAAAAAAATTTCCAGTAATGCTACTGCTACTATTACAAAGATACATTTAATTAATCAAATAATATGTAATTGATAACATTCTGAAAAAAATTATATATGTGTACCCAGTTAAGGTGAAACTGGCCCAGTGCAACCAAGTTACTGTTGGGTGGCATTCAGAACTAGTGAACTGGCTCTCAAAGTTTTGTCAGAAGTCTATTGGAGGGGATTTAGATTTTCCTCATACAGGGCAAGAAATACTAGGACAGTGTGGTATGAGTAGGAATGTACCTTAGCTATCTTGATCAGACCACTTCTTTATGTGTGAAAGATCCCTGTTCCAACTTCAGTTATACATGTATTTCTACAATTTTCCTTTTTCTGTTATGTATGTTAGTACATGTATATAAAAAATCTTAACTTCCAAGGTTAAAGGTCTCAAGCAAAGGCTAAAGACTAAAGTTTGAAAATCTCTTTAAGACAAAGGGTCTTGGTAAAATGATTTATTTTATGATAAATAAATCATCAGAGATATAAATTGGTAAGAGTCGTTGGTAATTTGAAAATATAAATATCTCATATAACCATTTAAAAAAAAAGAACTCCTATTTTAAAAAAGTATTAAATTTTTACCATTTTATTTCGAATATTGATTAGAAAACCATTTAGCTTTTATGCCTTGCGTGTCTTTAAATTAACCCCCCCCCTCTCTTTTACTTACACAGTCATTTTAGAACCCCCCCTCTCTCTCTCTTTTACTTACACACACACACTCTCTCTCTCTCTCTCTCTCTCTCTCTCTCTCTCTCTCAGTATATTATGTGGCACTGGTGTATATTGCTATTGCACAATCTGATACTAACATGGTACAGGATTTTTATTGAATCAGTCTCAATCATATATGCTTAAAAGCTGGGGATACAAATACAGTTATAACATGTAGTTGTTTCAAATTATTTGTTGCTGTTTTCCATGGTAACATTCCAAATTTGAATAATTATTAAGAGGGTAATAACAATGTGGTTAAGGCTATAAACTGGTAACGGAAGGGTAATGAGTTCAATCCTGACCACATTGTGTTGTGTATTTATATATACATTGAAAAAGAAGTTTTACAATGCTTTAGTCTACTTAGTTAGTCAAATAAATGTAACTGGTAGAAATAGCAGGTTTTAACTTTGTGATGGTTTGGTACTCCATCCATGGAGGGAGTTATGTACATTCTGTTGATTTGTGCATCAATCATGTTTCTTATAAAAACTGAGGGGAAAAAAAAGATTTTGTGAAATGTTTTGAACTAGAATAAGTAGTAAGTAGACATAGAGATTTTAGATATCAGTTCTTTTTGCTTTAGCAATGATAATGATATTTTCATTTTCAAAATAAATAAATAAAATAAATAAATAAAATATGCTTTTTGGTGAGCAAAAAAGTCTATAGTCTTCAATTTTAGTGTTAATTTTTCAAATCATTAATAGTGGCACCTTATTACTTTGGCATCAGTCAGTTAAAAGTTGTTATGTTGATATAATTTACCTGTTATCTGTGACATTTTACAGCAAAATAATATTATTTTTTTAATAGTTAACCATTTGTTTAGGTTTTCTCTGGATTCATCCATTCCATTCGATAATGTACTATGTAGTAGCTCCTGTTTTATGCATTTAACTATTGTTTTATCCTGTCAAGGATAAAAGTATGATGTCAATTTCTGGAATAAGTCATTAAACAGAAATGCACCATTGGAGAAAATTCAGTGTCCAAAGTGAACAAAGTTATAAACAAATAATAAAGAGTATCATGGAGCATGACATTACTTGAATAAAGCCTGAATCTCCAATGAATTTGGTTCCCTTTGTATCTATGAATTTTTTATGTAATGAATCAGAAAAAAAATTCAATCAGGAGGTTAATCATTTTAATTACTGTAACATGATTTTTGCATATTTTTTTTCTAAAGGCGGAAACAGCTGCTTGCTATGAGCGATGAGAAAAGTAAAAAAGTGTTAGAAGGAAAATTAGACAAATCACAGGGTGAATTCGTTGGAAGGTCAGGACTAACGTATCAAACACCAGACTCATTATCGAGTAAACAACAGGTATGAATTCACTAAACTGTAAATACATGTACTTATTATCATAAATATGTATACATGTACTTGTTACCATTTACATGTGCTAGTACTGGATTCTAATTGTGTAAATATTTTGGCATCATTCAGGGTTAAACAATTGCAATGGTCTCAAGTTTTAGACCTCCAGAATTTCTTTTTGAACAGGTTTTTCCTAAACCTAAGTTTTTGGCCATGTGCAAATCAGCTTATAAAATGGTGAATATTAGGCAGGTTGCTATTCTGCAAAATCATCATTCACAGTTTAAAACCAAGAACCTGAAAACTTTGCAGAATATTTAAATAGTTACCTTGCTATGTGGAAATATTTATAAACTTTTTCCCACACCATTTTAGCAACTTAACCATTTGAGTTGTCAACCCATTTTTAGGAACAACATTTCTATTAAAGAGATTTGTCCTGCATCACAAAGTTTTATTTAAGAACAGTTAAGTTCATAAGCTACTGGTCTGAGACAAATTTTGGCCAAAAAAACAAAAAAACAAAAAACAAACAAAAACAAAAACAAAAAAAAAAAAAACAAAAAAAAAAAAAACAAAACAAATAAAAAAAAACAAACCTACAAGCCCTAACAAGATAAGATGATTTGTTTGAAACTTAACAGAATTCTTGCACATGCTACAGGAACTTTGCCTCTATTTGCAGTAAGTTTAAAGCATGTGTTAAAAGTTTGGCATACTCAGTCTTAGTTGATGACACATTAACAATTTAATAACCCGGTTTGTTGAATAGTTGTTTAATGTTGCATCAGCTTTTGCATGCTTCTAGATTTCAGCTATTTATTATGAAAGCAAGATTATCAATCTCTATGGTTTAATCTAAGTTTGTCTACGTTTTAGATCTGGAATGTGTATATAAAAACCAGATTTGTACTAGCACACATTCAGGGCAACTACCGTAAAGTGCTAGCTCACCAAATCAATATGCTGCAAATAAGCATACCACTCACCCTGTTCATCATCCTAGCACCGAGTTGTGCTCTGTCCAACTAATTCTTACCCCAGACAGGGAAACAATATCTCAAATTTTAATGTTTTGTATGACACAGCCAGGGTTCAAACAAATGACCCCTCATCATCCTTGTATTAAGAATTCTCTTGAGTCAAGAAGTATCTAGTTATTTAATGATAACAAATATATAAATGTTTTATTTGATTCTGTTTATTTTTTTTTAAATTTTGTAGGATTCTTCCAATAAAAAAGCTTTTGCCAAAAGTTACATAAATGAAATAGCAAAAGAAGCCATTTTTACAGACAGAAAAAGAAATGAATTATTAAAATTATGGCCGCAAATATTTTACGAATTAGTTTGTGGTTCAGTGACAGAAATGTCCGACATACAGACTTACATGAAACGTTGTATGGAAGATCTCGAAAAAAGCTAGCGATGATTAAAAGTTTAATTGGCCATTAGTAGTTATTTAAAGCAGTTTTCTATGGAATGGTTATGCAGATTTATTCCATCCAGTGAAAGCAATGTTTTCAGAGCATTGAAAAATATTTCCATATGAAATCCCAGGAACAGAGAATGGGAATTAACGAGAATGGAGAAATTGTATGAGTATGTGCGGATCCAGAGTTAGTGTGTCTGTAAAGAACAGACAAGTTTAAAATAAACAGTTACAGACAAAAAAGTCATTTAAACATTGCCATATGTGTGTTTGTTGAAAATTGTAAAGATTTATTATAGTTTCACTGTTTTCCCTTCAAAGAAGGAAGATAATATGTCAAAGTGCTAGTGATAGCAACATAACATATAGCAGGTTATTTTGGCGGTATTGAAATTTGGCAAATTTTTGCATAAAAAGGTTGAATATAATTTTTTTGAAATACACATGTACTATAGTTTAACAACTTGAGATTTTGTTTTGGCTAATTTGATTTTTATTAATTTTCAAACCATACAGTTTTAGAAATTTGAATAAAAGTTCACAAATCTCCATTTAATATCTCACTTAATAGTACATGCAGATTACTGTGTATGACCATTGGAAAAAGAAAGACCATATTCATTTTTAAAGGCATGTACTCCACATGTCAGTCTTTCTCACCTTACCTCACCTAACCTCTTTGTGTTGCTGGCACATAAGGCCCAATGTCAGTCTTTTACTTGATTGATCCCATATTCTGTAACCATTGAATCAATTACATTAAATAACCAGTTGGTATCAACTAAATGATAACAAAATTTTAAATCTCTTGATATTTAAAACAAAATACACGTCATGTACTTATACTCTGCTGACAGTGTGAGATAGTGTGTTAACTACTCACTGAAAATGGATCATTAAATTATGAACACATAACCTTCATAATACTAAGTAGAAAAAGCATCAGGTGAATTGACTGACAAATATTTTTTAAGGAATTTTATTTCCGCAATTTAAATATGATTGCCAAATTACAACAAAAATTTCATCTTGCAAAAATAACCTGCTATTTGGTATGTTATAAAAACCTTAAATTTATGTATTTGTTTGCTCACAAAGTTAATCACTTTCTAGCATTTTTGTGATACAATAAATATGTACTTGTAATTTTAATTGCAAAAAAAAAGAACCAAGCTTCCATCAGTGTTGTTTTTAAATTTTTTTTTTCTCTCTGAATTACAGCAAGACCTTGTTAATCTGCCACAAATTGTCCAGTTCAAGGTTTGCATTAAATAGAGAGATATGTCAATTTGACAGCAAAATCAAACTTGGGACTTTAAAAAACTGGCAATAAGTGAGATGTTAAAGAAATTGTGAGGGCATTATAACAAGGTTTTACGGTATTCCAAAAAAATATTGGAAACTGAATGAAAAACGTTCAAATCAAGGAAAAAAATTATTGTTCTGTGTCTTCGAAATCACTGTCAAGTGTTTGTATGTGTACATTTAGTGTAGGATATGTATAGTAGATAGAAAAATGTTAAATTCATTGTTTATAAATTGTTATTGACTAAATGATTATTTATTTTGTATGAAAGTTTATTTTTTGTTAAATCAGCTTACTAGCTTGGAGGAGTGTTGTATATACATATATTTATTATTTATGTATTTTTTGTACCAGTACATGTATAATATCTAGAAAAAACTATTTTTAAAAATCAAAATCCGGTAGATTGTTGATTTATTGTACAATCAAATCTATAAACTGGTAATTCAAATTCTGAAGAAGAAATAGAATAAAATTTTTATAGTGATATAAATTATTTATTTTGGATATTATCTTCAGTAATTTTAAAAAAAAATGGTCTATTCAATTTTGTGAGTAAAGAAATAAACTCAATTCAAATTTAAGAGATGGTTCTAAAATTTTGTATCTAGCTTTTCTGGTCAAATTAATATGCCTTTAATTTCAGATTGTTCCATGTCACAATTTTTAAAATAAATTGGAACAAGCATTGTAAGGGTAGACAGGAGAGACATCCAGTTTCTTGGAATTTTTGTTTTTACTTGTTTTTTTTCGAAGACTTATAATGATTTTTTCATCTTATTTGAAAATATAAAAATCTAAATACATTAATCAGAGGAAGACATTTTGAAAATTTATATTGATACAATTGTGGGATAAACAGTTATGTAAACAACCATTTTTATCTCCACATTTTGGAATTTGATGTTTTTTTTTATTATTTTTTCAATTCAATTCAATTCAATTCATATATATATATATATATATATGTATGTATGTATATGTATATATATATATATATGTGTGTGTGTGTGTGTGTAATTTTGTTATTTATTCTTTCATTTACTAAATGCAAATGCACACAGTTGCATGTAAATCACATGTCTTGTACAGAAATTTATTTTGTGTCTACCTATATGTCTGGTGTTAAATTGTTATCTGTTACAGGTGTTACACAAAATGATCTGTGATAGCGAGTGTGCAGGTGTGTGTGTGTGTGTGTGTGTGTGTGTGTGTGTGTGTGTGTGTGTGTGTTAGAGAGAGAGAGCGAGAGAGCAAGAGAGAGAGAGAGAGAGAGAGAGAGAGAGAGAGAGAGAGAGAGATGATTGGTTGGTTAAATGGGGTTTTACATCCCAGTCAAGAATATTTCACTTATATCAAGACTTAAGATTTAAAGAGGGAGAGAGAGATAGACACAGAGAGAGAGAGATTATGAGGTTTAAACTGCTGGGATTACTTAATGCACATAAGCAACCAACTGCTGAGTTTAATATAAATCAAAGTATTAATTTATAACTAGCAATACCTGTCAGATAGCTATGTAGATAGATCTCAGCTTGTAAGCTAGAAAAAAGAAAGTAAAGATTAGTGTGAAAAGTTTTGTTTAAATTCTATCTGTATCAAATATCAAAGAATGATTATTATGATTTGCTCAAATAAAATAATTTGCTCATTTTTATTAAGTGCAAAAGTTTATAGGACATTATAAATTCAAATAGAATAATTTATTTGGAATTTTCTAAAACCATAGTCATTTACTACAAATGATTTCTAAGATCATCATATTCCACGTATGCTAACTTTTTCCCTTTTAGACAACTTCAAATATTGAAACTTTATCAAAATCTTAAACTCGAATCATTAAAGAACACCAGTTATAATTTTATAAATTATAATTAACTGCAAATTAAATTTAGTGGACCCTGATATCTTTTTGACATATAGTATCTTTTTTTTCATAACAGTCTCAAGGTTCCATCTGCTTAACACAAGGGGAATAACTCCATTGATCACCTGCGTGTCATCACAACAGTCTCCGAGCAGTTTAACTAATGTATGTTTTAAGTGTATCAACATATCAGCTTGCAAATACCCTTTTTAAAAATAATTTTATATAATAATAATTTTGATAAAAAAATCATTGTGATATGAAGAATATGTATTTTCTATTTTAATTTAATTACATGTTAAAATAATTAGACCAAGTCTCCTATTATCAAACTCATTTATGATTAATATTGTTATTTTTACTTGACCAATAGAGGATATATAGGATGATCATTATATATGAAATAAGCTGTACAGAAAATCTCAGAAGAATGGTAAATAATGTTCTGATATATGAATGTGTAGGGCCTAAATGAGATGTATACTGCTTGATATTTCTGTAAGAATAAGGATGGATGTCTGTTGTATGTTCATATTCAAGTAAAAGAAAAAAATGAGGATATGAACAAAGATATAATAAATATTTCAAATGTATTTGTTGTTTGTTTTCATGTTGCCAAGATACAGATATATATTACAATAATAGTGGGCAAGTTGTTACAAAATTATCTGTAATTATATATTGTTGCCTCTATCAGGACAGTGTTCAAAAGATTTTAAAAAATTAGCATAGTAGAAGATGGCAGTTTAATTTGTTATTTTTCCAATCAGAATAGAGGCTAGAAATATGGCATATACATCACAGAAATACATTGTACATTAAAATTAAGATAGAAGGCAATGCAAAAACTACATGTAAATTTGCAACTTGCTTTAATCGAACTTAAATAAATTTCACATTAAATATACCGACACTACCTAGAGATGTAAAAAATGTTGCTTTAGTGTAACTTACCTGTAGATAATAGTCCTTGAAAGGAATTTGTAATGCTGGATGTATATGTTTACTGTAGGGCCATAAATGGAGTTTAATTGATAGTGTTTTTGACATAGAAAGTCAAATGTAGAAGAAAATGTTGAGTAATGGTGTTTTTTGCCAAGATTCTTTCACATATTTGGAGGTGGTTAGTTCTTGGATGGTAGAGGAAGTATGAGTACCCTGAAAAAAACTGTTGGGCCATAAATGGAGTTTATTGATAGTTTTTTGACATAGAAAGTCAAATGTAGAAGAAAATGTTGAGAAATGGTGTTTTTTTCCAAGATTCTTTCACATATCTGGAGGTGGTTAGTTCTTGGATGGTAGAGGAAGTATGAGTACTCTGAAAAAGAAACCACCAACTTTATTTTCTGATGCTAGAATCTGCCAGAGTGGGATTAAACTTAAGCATTGATAGGGGCTGTGATCTTCTAGCTGGGGCAGTAGATCAAATACACATATTCATCAATTATAACTCTTCTATGAATGATAACTTATTAACTGTTGATATATTAAACACACAAACTTATAAAGATATGATTAGTTTTACGTCAAAGTAAAGATTTTTCACTTATATTTAGATGTCACCAGCTATAGGTGAAATACCAGAAACTTTTACCTTTGCAGTGCACTTAGGGCAATGTGCAGGGAGGGTTCTGACACTAAGCATCAGTTTTTAAGGTCTCTTCTGAAGGACCTAGTGCCTTTCATTTCTAAATGCCGAGTGCTTGGCGAAAGAACAGTCACTACCAGGTCAGACCAAGCAGGGGTTCAAACCCTGATCTCCACATATGAACAAGCACTCTACGGCTATCACTTATAATAACAGTAACTGTGTATAATGTATATTTTATTTATCTGTATGGAGAACACAATTGTATCATATATATACTGTATAGTTCTTATTTGTAAGATGGTATTCCAATAAAGATTTTTTCTTGTTATACTATAGTCCTTTACAATTAAAATTTATAAAAATAACAAACAACAAAAATGAGAAATTTTGTAAAGATTTATTAATGTAATATACAGGAATAATCCAATAACCAGGTTATTAACAGATTTCAAAATTTAAATAAATAATTTTATCAAGAATTTATAATCACAGTAGTTAATATTTAAACTTCAGAAATACAAAATAGAAATCACCAACATGTCAATGTTTTATTAAAGTCATGCATTCATAAATCTATAATACAATGAAATTCTAACAGCAAGATCAACTAACGATAAAAAATCTTTCCTAGTTAAATACCACATTGTAAAATAGTTCAGTAAATGTGGTAATGAACTAAATTTTGTATATCCAGATTTCAATTGTCGGAGTATGTATAAAATGAAAAAAAATATCTATAGATCTGAAAAAATCTAAATAAATTATTTTAATGCATAACAATTTCAATTCATTCCAAAAATGAGCAAAATAATTCATTAATTTAAATTAAAATTAAAAGTGGGAGAATTAAAAAGAAAGATATATGTTTATGAATTTGAGTTGGTGAATTTTACCTCGGAAAATGCATAGAAATTTTGATAAACATTGTATTAAAATTTACTCATGAATTAAACATGTAAAAATTTATGGACATAGTTGGTGGCAAGCAATCAGATTGCAAATGTCAAACTCAGAGAAATAAACAAGTAAATTTAAAAATCTATGTTATGTAAAATGAATGGAAGAAGAGTATTTGTGAAAATCAGATAATGATTGGAAGATTGAATAATATCTGTGCAGGATGTTTATAAATGGAGAAAAAAAAAGAAAGATTTTTTTCGGTTTTCTTACATATCATGAAATATACTGAACGAGCAGCTATGAAAAATGAGACCAAAATAAATACAAATAACAACAGCAAAAAAAAAAAAAAATAATAATAATAATAATAAAAATGAATAAATAGATAAAAAAAATTAATAATAAATAGTTATAATAATAATAGTAATGTTTTTAAAAAATAAGAGACTTTAACTGCATTGTGACAAAATCATGATATGTAGCTTAAAAAAAATACCGCAATGAAATTATAGAATATGAAAGAAAAGTAGTTTCTGTTCCTTATTAGAATTTCCTACTGAAAAGATGAACTAAAGAACGTTTTAATTGATGTCATAATAATATGCCTAAAATAAACAGGAAATTGCAAATTTAATTAAGAAGAATTACAAGTTATCATAATGTTCATTGCAAAAAAATAGCTAAGAAATGTAGAATTCTTCGATGTTAAGTATGGATGACTTTTCAGAAAAATCGTTTTTAAAAAATTTAGGTACTGAATAAATACAACATATTTAGCATATTGCACATGATACCATCGGCACAATACAGGCAAGCTATACACATGTACACGTTATATGACAAGAGAATGGAGTATAATTCTATTGGATTAATTAATATCAAGGAATTAATAAAAAATTTTACAACAATAAACTTTAAATAGCACTATACAATATACAGATAGTCTACTATATTTGAAAACATGTGTATAAACTCCAATATTAATTTTAATGTGTAACTAGCATACCACATGACAACAAATGCAGACCCTTATCTGGTAGCCTACCATATCTATCTATACATGCACAAATTTCTTGGTAATGATTTTGGTCCAGGTTAGAAAATGGTCACTCAAGCATAAATAAAAAGACAATCTCAACTACCACACAGCTTTATATGTATACAAAAAATTCTCAGGATATTCTGTAACTATCTAAGTGATCGCACAGAGTTGATAATAGCACAGCTCCTAAATGGGTCCATTAAATCCTAAATTGGTCAATAAAAAGTTTGGAGATAAAAAGCCTGAAGTACAACAGGAGGAAAGGTAACTGGTAATGAGGGTCTTAAGTACATGTATTCCGAAAAAGGATATTGACCCATCAGTTTACAATTAGGGATGCCCAAGAAGCAACCATGGATCAAATTGCTTTAGCAGAAAAATGGTGAAATTGCTTGAAAGCCACCTAAACAACAGCAACAGACCCTTGTACCAGTACTTCAACTATGATCTAATCTTTTTATAGCAATCAAATATTCTTGGACCAAAAACAATTTATCTTATATTACAAGCATGGACTAAATAACAAGTGTCAACAAAAGCATGTACATAGCTAATAGAATCTCTAAGTTGCTATACATTGTTACACATTTTCTTACACATCTTTATTAGCAAAACAGTTACCCTGAAGGGTTGAGCATTTGATATCAATACTGTCAGATCCTTAACAAGATAAAAATAAATTATGATTAAAATATATTTACTTATTTCTAATTGTCAAAAACAATTAGTGAAATGTGAATTACCAGAATTGTTATACATTTGTATCTTACAACTGACAGCCAAGTTTGTTTTTGAACAATACTTAAAGAAACAAATAATACATTGGATTGTAAAATGTATTTTTTTTGAAGTATCAAAAACATATTTTAAAAATTGCTTAGTCTTTAGTTTTAATTATTTAAGCCATAAAATTTTCATTGGCTACAAATTTTAGTCATTTTGTATTTCTATTTTTCTGAAACATCAAAAAACTAAAAAACTGACTTTGAAATAAATTATTTAAAAAAATCAAACAAACTTATGTGATGATATAACAGGTACATGTTATAAGGGAATGTCTAGATGCTACAATCACATTATATACACAATGTGTTATGTAGAGGAAAAACTATCAAGTATACAGTTAGACATCACAAAAATCTGAAAATCAACGCTTAAACTCTTGAAAATATCAGCAACATCAGGAAAAAAAAAAAAAAAAAAAATCATGTTTTTCAACTTGAGATTTTGAACTTAAGAATGAAGCAACAAAGTTGTAAGAAAAAATTTTTCTGACAAACCAAGTAATATCTACCAAGAAAAGGAACCATGACATTGAACGAATCTTTAAAAATTGTTGATTCTAAATTTTTTTCCTATGGTTACGGTAAGTAGTTTTTTATTAAGATTTGGCAAAATTAAAATCAAAATTCTGTCGGTAGTAGGGTATGCCATCTGGACCTTTATAAGGTTATTCTGTTTTTATTTTTGGCAATTAGCACTAGGATTAATCAGCACTTTCAGGATATATTAATTAACAACACTGCTACATGTAAATGTCTTGTCAAGCTTGCTTGTGAAAGGACGAGCACATAACAACATGTCTTATAAATCGAGAAATCAAATAAATTCAAAATGAATATTATGTCCATGATAAAAGATCTCAAGAAAACAAGGTTTAACAACAGAATAGGTGTGATTCAATTTTGTAGCTACTAAATGTAGCTTTGAAATTTTACAATCACAGCACTGAAGCTGAAACAAGTTATCTTTTACAATAAACAGCTCTAATCCTTATTAGAACCATGTAGGCGTGTTGCAGTAATTTATTACTTCTTACATGAGAATAAAAATATGATGTAACACCATATTCAGCTTCTTAACTATAAGCTAGGTTATTGAAATATTTCCTGTGTACACAAGTAACAATTACCATACAGACAAAAAACTTTCAAAAAGAAAAAAAAAAAACTCGTCAAAAAAATCTCAATAGTTTACTATGACAGCATATGTAAATAAAATAGAAGCTGGATTATGTACAATTTACAACAATCCATATGATGTTAAGTGACTGGATAAAAAGATAAAATACCATCAAAAATTTTTAAACCTTCTGATCTAGTTGACACATAAGAGAGTAAAAATATATAAATACAAATAGACTAGATATAATTAATATCCCTTAGACAATTTGTTGATGTTGGTATATTGTACATATATATATATTTAAATATGATGTTATAATAATTTACCATAAAATACATCAAAGAGAGGTGCATTTTTCTTAAAAAAATAACAAAATTGAAAATATTGCAAAACCAAATTCCCATTTAAATTTTCCAATGATTTTTGATTTTTCAGAAAAAATACCACAAACTGCAAGAGTTACAAACTGATACAAACTCTAGATTTAAGATCCCATTAACTGGTCCAAGTACTTATATACAAACGAATACTTACTCTAGATATTTAATTTGAAAAATTGGCCCAATAACCAGTTATTATCACGCCCTATGACAAATCAACTGTTCTCAGACTTCTAACTACAGTACACTGTACTCAATCCACCACTTTCAAATAAACACAAAGGCTGTTTGTATGCGATTAATTTTATCAATTAAAAAGAGATTAAAAAAAAACTTCACTTAACACCATAAACCAGTAAATAATTAGAGAAAAAATTCCAGATCCTACATTTTGAACCTTTCGGTAACGCCCCCAAAAATCCTGCATTGGGGTATACCAACTTATCCAGTGGCTAGAGACAATATATCTCGGACGTTGTGAACTTCAGCAATGTCATCACAAAATAACCAACAGGCTTTTGATTATTCCATATGAGAGAAAAACAAAAAAACAATAAATCCCAAAAATCTTACGGTTAGGGATGAAATAAACAAAGATAAATAGTCAATAGAGAAAATATTGTATAAAAATCTAGACATATAACAGTTAAATTGAATTAATTAACAAAATAACGCCAGCCATGATATATTTAATAAATCTGTAGAACTGTTTAATCTTGCTTGCCGTCATCTCCAACAACTCTCCTTCTTATTGCGTCTGAAGCAGCTTCATTAGCAAGACCTTCAGCAACACCGCCAACTGAAAATAAATAAAAAAAATAAACATTACCTTTTTAGTCATAAAAACTGGCAAAATTTTACATATTTCAAAGGTGGTGCACACAGAAAAAAATTAATTGTCGAAATTTTTTAAGCAAAGCATTATCTATCTTCAAAAAACTAAACTGTATGGGCATGACAAAAACTTATAAAAGACAACATCTAAAGCCAAAAAACAATAAAGACTTTTTTTTTTTACTGGGATTCCACATTCTGGTTAAAAGAATTCATTATTTAGATAATACAACATTCTGGTTAATAGAGTTCATTATTTAGATAATACAACTCAAAAATAATTGTAAATTAAATAATATAAACATTTACGAAGGTCTAGATGGGTTTATTGAATACTTAAGTGCATAATGCCCTGATAAGCCATCATATTAAGAGCAATGAAAAAAAAAGAAAGATCATAAATAATACATGTAATAATTGATCAAACATTTTTATCAATTCTATCTGATGTCAATATTGATATTAAGGCAAATTTTACAGAATTCAAAATATTTTGGGAATTATTCAAATAATTTTAGGGTTCCAATGGAGTATGAAAATTTGAGCATAATTTTGTCGATATAATTAGAACTACAGTTTCAGTCATTGTGTTTGTGACAGTGAATTATGCAAAACTTTTATAGAAAATCAAATTACCGGTAATATGAATTATGTTTGGTATTTTTCACTTACTTGAATTTAGTTGTAACTGAAAATCACTATGCACATCTGCGATAACCAAAGAATATTTCTGTAGAGATGAAACTGTTGTTTCTACAGGGATTTTACATGTCGAAAATGGTGGTGTTTACACCGGAAGTGAGCGACAACTTTTTACTGTGTGCAGAAATACTTCATGGTAATATTGGATGTACATATGAATTTGCCATTACAAGTAGACTCAGGTAAGTGAAAATTTCCAAATTGTATTCAAGTTTATTGAATTTTCTACGAAAATTAAACACAATTCACTCTCAACAAACAGTGACTGAAAACAGTTAATTCCAGCTGACAAAATTGCTTTTTACCACAGATACATGTTTATTTGATGAAATGAAAACAAATTTGAGAATGAAAAATCAGGCAATAAAAGAATGATAAAAATAGTGATTAAAATTTTTCTCCCATTGTTTCAACAAATTGAACAAAGGCAAAAAAATGTTTTAAGACGTAACCAAAAACATGCAGAAAATAAACATACTTTTTAAAAATTGTAACTGATTAAAACAAATAATAATTAAAACAAAAACCAAAAAAACTGACAACTATTAAATAATCAATCTAAATTTCAAAATTAAAATTTCTGGAAAAGGTAGAAGATAATATTGCCAGGTCTGACCATTTTTTGACAAAGATAATCAGGATTCCTTTGCTACAATTCAGATTTTATTTAAACAACAACTGTTTATGAATCAACAAGGAAGCAATATGGCAATAAAAATATATACCACTTCTTAATAACTCAAAAACGAAAATTAAAATAAACCTGCATAATTATGATTGATTGATAATAAAAATGTGATTTGTGCTATTATAAATGAAATGATGTGAGGTGAAGATAGTAACAATATGCTGTTAGGCTACAAGACAAGCATGTCACATATTCAACAATTCTTACTTGAAAGATGCAATGGGAAAGCAAAAAAAAAATTAATTTTCTCAACAAGAGAAGTTGCAAGGGGAGACAACTGATATGATTTTTACCCTCTGAGGAGGAATAAAAATAACTTCTTTTTAACATTGAAGCAACTGATCTTTATAATTCAATACTAATAATCAAGTAATAATGAAAACATGTCATTATTTTAGGACATTTCCTGTCCTCAAGGGAGATAATCATCAACATTTTTCATAACTTCTTTTAAGCTTACAACTTTGTATCTAAAAACATGCAAACCCAATAAATTAAGAAATCTTAAGAAAAATTTTAGTTTGTTGATCACACCTGGCATGATTAAAAAATAAATAACAAAACAGTAGCCCACACCAAGATCCAGTTTTGATAAACTACTGTCTTTGACCAGTGCTGCTTAAGAATGATTGTGTGCAATAAACAGAGATGTTGTAAAAAAATATATATATATGGTAAGCAGAAATTCCAAAAATCAATGTTTTACCAAAGTTAACTCTCCAATCTCAACAAACTAAAGAACTAGTACTTTTTAAATTTAACAACGGCCAATAAGGATATATGTACTAACAAGTTTTACTGGCAGTCTGGTATGAGGGAAGACATTACAATAATAAATGTAAAATCACAATACACACTGCAGGAGAAAAAAATATGTAAAAAATGAACAAAAACCCAACATGATCTGCTTTTATTTGTATATCTATTTGTTTGTTTGTTTATTTTTATTAAATTTATTTATTTATTTGTTTGTTTTGTTTTGTTTTTTTTTTGGGGGGGGGGGGTGTTTATGATTTTAAAAGTTATTCTCTAAAAGCGATAAATTATGTCAACAATCACTTAATGCTAAAACTTATATCTGATAATATTCTTTTTATTCATATTGTTTCAAATACTACCTAAATGGTAGCCAAGTGGTAAAATCACTGAATTTGAAGCACTTCAAAGCTTAAGGATGGCAATATAACAGGTTTTTGAAGCTAGAAATTTGGCATGGAGTTGGCATTTTAACAGAATTGCTGTAAGCAAAAAGAAAAGACTTTGCTTGATTCTCCATCCAACAAACAGTAAAAATTCCTGTTATGTGTTATAAATAATGATAAACCTGTACATCTAATTCAAAGGAAATCTGGTAACACATACCAGTGGCATCCCTATCAGTAATGACCTGGTCAATCAGGTCATAAAAAGGACTAAGATTAGCATACTCACATTTTCAAAAATATAATTTTTTAAAAACATTATTACCAGTGGTTTTGTTTGCCTAAAATTACTACCGAATATAAAGGTAGTTTCCCCTTGAGAAATAAGACAAAATTTTCCCAATTTGACAACTAAAATTCCCCAAAAGGCAACAATGACACACAATCAAATAGTTTAAGTTAAATCCAGTTGTCCAAAACTGTTCTGAAAGACAAAAAATGTTAGATATTGTCACAATATAAAATCTTTGCAATGAATTTCAAAATTCTGAGTGTAATATGTGACATAAAAAAGGTCCAAATTTTCCCAGTCTGAAAGGTGGAAGGTAGTTTTTAAAAACCATAGCAAAATCACTGATTACATTATTCCAAAATCAAAAGAACAAAGTAACATCCAAAATGTTAAAATTTTCACCACAACAGCGGCACAGGTCAAGCACATGTAGAAACTGGTCAGGTTGATTTACAGGGTAACTTGGGTCATGTGATAAACATGTGGCAAACTTACCATGCTTTGTAGCTTTCTTGGCTAAACCAAAGACTTTTTTACACAATACAGAAATAAAATTAAATATCATCATAATGCCAAAAAAACAAAGAATAAGGATAAATGAATAATTTCCATGTATTCCTAGATACATCTCAGTAATAAATCTTATCAGTAATGTCATACAAATGTGCAGATACAAAGGTGCTTTCCATTTTCCTATATACTCTAAGGGCCAGAACTCTTTTAAAACACTGTAACTTGTAACAATGAATTTAAACTTGATCTGTTAATTATCATTGTGTGTCTAATAAAAAGAATACTCCCAAAACAGTACATGTATGTTGCACTGTCTATGTATTATTTACGTTTTTTTAGCTGAAACAAACACAACAGAAACCAATCCAATTAATTTTAACTCAGAAATGTTTCAAAAAAATCCATTGTATTATTGGATTCACAACCATTGGCAGAGCCAGGGAATATTACACAGCATATGTTGGACTTTTGTCTCTTTAATAACTCTACTCTAGCCCTGACAACATACACATGAGAACCTTTTTTCTTGTGATAGTTGGTAAAACCTAACAATATTCTTGCAAAATATGACATGATGCACAATTACATGCAGGAAATCGGTGTTGTTTCCATTTGGACAAGCATGTTTTAAAATATTCATTACACTGTTTCCACACATAAACTAAATACTCAATGCTATTTGCATGGTTTACACTATCATTCTTTTTTCAAGGCAGACCCTGTTTGTTGTTCACTGACTACTATGCAACAGAAATGAAATAGCTTAAATAATTCATAAAACTTCATGCACATAGGAATAACATAATCAATACTAAAAATCAAGTTATCAAGAACTTGTGAAAAGAAGATGTGCATTGTAATTACCAACCAATTCATGCATAATTGAGATTCTAAATATAGTAATTTCTTTTTCCAAAATATAAAGGACTACTTCTTTTTATAAGTTTTACCATGCTCTCGAACAGTTCCAATAAGAGATCCCAAACCTAGTAATATTCAATCCATTTATCAATTTTCTTCATCATAAATTCATGCAAATCATAACTATATATATGAATATGAATGAAATGAATAAGTGTTTAGGAAAAATATTTTTCTGTCTTGACCTATAATCTCTGTTGCACCTTTGTCCCAGTCTCTAAATTTGGATGCAAACTTAGTTATGGATGTTACTATTCCCTGATATTTTCTATGCCATGTTTTTGTTCACATTTTCCTTTTCAAGTCAGTCTACTTTTTAAAATATTTTGTTACACCTTTCCCTAAGTTTGCTGACTGACTAAATCTGGACATTACATGGGAACTTAACAAATTTAGAAAACTATTTCATATATTGCTAGGCCACATCAGCTGAATTGTTAAAATTTTAGTCTTCAAACTCAAGGCCTCACAAAGCCATGTGTTTTTGACTACTGGACTGAAAACCTTTTTCCTCATCATAGGCCTTTACTGGTTGGCTGAGTATAATGAACTAAGTGGTCTGTGATTTTTATCTTTGACATTGCAGATGAGTGTGCTAGCACTGTAAAAATTGTTTCATCACAAATAGCTTAAAACTTTCTAATGTGACATTAATCAATCAATCAATCATACATTACCCTCATTACAATATTCCAATCCTTATAAAGAAATATATGTTTGGCTAATTATTATGAATGAAATCATTTTATTGTAATTCCTTTGCAAAAACATTTTAAAATCATGTAAATTTTACCTTCAATTAAAATACCACAAAGTGCCAATATTAGTAATATTATTACATGTGCATTAAGTTATGTTGTATTTAAAATACCTTAGGTAATAACATATTTTCTATCAACAATTTTAAAAAACCTTCAATCATGAATCTTTCCGAGATTAGCCATTATATATTTATATTACATTTCAAATCCAAAAGATAAACAAACTCAGTATATTTTATGGATAAAGCAAGTGAGTAATATATGGTTTATATTTATATCATTATTAGGGATTAAATCTTATTCACCATTCTACTAATTGACCTCTTGAACATGCAAGTACAAATAGACATTAAGATTTAAAACTCAATGCATTGCATGTTTATGTAAATCTATATAATATACTAGTACTTATTTTTTCATGAAAGACAAGTGCACAAATTCAAAAGTTTTTTCGGATTTATTTACCAATTTTTTTTTTATTTATGTATCTTTTTCAGAGTTGAGTTGAGTAATGATGTTTAATGACCCAGTCAAGAATATTATATCGAGATGTCACCAGCTATAGACAAAAGTGCAAAATTTTGCCTGTGCGTTGCGCTGATGGCATTATGCGGCAGGGTTCTTTATTGTGCCATGCTGTGACACGGGACCTCATTTATTTTAAGTTCCCATCCGAAAGAACCATGACTTTCATTTCGTTATGCCGAGTGCTTGGCGAAAGAATAACCACTACCCTCTTTCAAGTCTTGGGTTAGACCCGGTCAGGGTTTGAACCCACAACCTCCCACTTGCTCTATTTCAAAGATATAAGAAAATTGAAATTCCAAAGATACAAGAAAATTGAAAATTAACAAGATTCTTTAGGGCCCTAATATTATTGACGTAATGGTGACAAAACATAGGAAAATATGACAGAAGTCCTTACTAAAATATTTGATCAATCACAGGGCTCTCACGGCTCATTTTGGGAATGGGGCTGGGGCCCTTGGAATTGGGAAAATCAGCATCATTTTGACTGATTTTGGGAAAAATCAAATAGAGCTTAAAAACTATTTAATAATTGTTTTAATAACTATATCTATTATATTAAAGATTATTTTATATAATAACTATCTTATTGAGCAAACTTTTTAATGACCATTCATATGTAAGCAACCACAGTTTTAAAACTGTAAAATTCTGTCCTTTGTATCCCTGAATTTGTTGATAGCCCTTTCCAACTGTGCCTCAGTCATAGAATTAGAATGTTTCAACTGTATTATGTACGAATTTAAACAAATTGATATGTGATATGTCACAATTTTTTTTTTTTTTTTTTTTTTTTTTTTTTTTTTTTTTTTTTTTTTTTTTTTTTTTTTTTTTGAATTTGGAAAAATCTAGGTTCCAATTGGGAAAAAAACAGCCTTTTTTGCATTGGGTAAGGGGCCCAATTTCGGCCCTAAATCAAGCCCATTGAGAGCCCTGAATCAGTACTTTAATTATTTAATAAACGTTGGTAATATGTGTGTGTATCAAAATTAACTGGGAAAAAAAGCGTGTAACTTTTGATCGATATACAACAGACTCAAAGGGCTAGATATAGTTCAACTGGCACTTTTTGTTACCAGTATTTGAAATCTGGATAGCCATGAGAGAAACAATTTCATTACGGCATCATCCAAGGATTTTTTTGCTATAGATTGAGCCTAATGGTTCTAGAAGAAAGATTATGAAAGAATAACAAATTCTGTTAAAACAAGGTCAACTAAAAATTCAGAAAATAGTAAAATATGTTAAATATACGGAAATCTACTTCTTGTTTATGAAATTTCAACTTAATTAGTCCATAAATTAAATCTTCAATTTATGTCTTATCTTTAATGTAGTGGATTGGGCTTGATAGGTAGCTCCATCTGTAGAGCATCACTCTAGTATTTAGAAGGTCCCAGGTTTGAGTCCTGGTGTGTTTGCTTTTTTCCCTTTGGGGGCTTGTCTGACCCTGGGAAATGGTTGGTCCCAGGGTGGTACCTGGTGGTTTCGATTTAAAGTGGGATTTAAAAAAAAGTAGGGAGGAATGTGCAGACCGGGCTTGATAGGTGGTCGGGTAGCTCAGTTGGTAGAGCATCCAGCAAGTATTGGGAAGGTCCCAGTTTCAAGTCCAGGTTTGGCCGCTGCATTTTCCCCTTTCCTGTTACAGTAATGATGGCCATCATAGACTTTGAGCAACAATGTTTGACATAATTTTTCTGCATCAACTTATGATCGTTCATACAAAAATGAGTTCTATTTGGCATAAAGTTTTTCCAATAATGGGCTTAAAATAACACATCATTTAAAAAATCCATGAAACTTGAGTAACCAAAAAAAAAAATTTTTTTTTTAATTAAAAAAAAAAACCTATTACTTATGTTAAATGGCTATAGCTCTACTATCTATCACATGTCAACAATTTTTTCCAATTAAAAATTAGTATCAGCCGTTTGTCTGTCTTCTCTAAGTGACTTGGCAGGCATCTTGGATATCAAACAGTCATGTCAGACAACAGTTTCAATCAAAATCAACTAAGAACTTCCTCAACAAATTTGGCTTAATTTTATTAAGCAGTTTGAGTGGAAGAGATTAACTTTTACAGACATGTGCATTCAAGTTTCACCATTTCATATGGTCATCCGCTTCTAGCAAGTTGAATTAAAATTGTACATGTATGCGTTGTATTATAAATCAAGCTATTGAACTTCTTCCACGGGATACAAATCCAGGGATTTTTCTGGCCAATTTGGGAAAGGGACCTTGGGATGAAATTGGGAAAATCATTGACAAAATCGACATTTTGGGAAAATTTTTCATAAAACTTTAAAAATTTTCACATTGTCAGCACATCAAATATTTTGCCTGGAATATTTACTATTTTGATACATGCTGGTAGTCACTCATTTGTACCAAATCACTCAGACATTAACAAAATATCTTCATAGACTGGCTTCAAAACAAACATCTGAGAAAGTTGTTTCATGAGTTGCTCTCATTCTACCAGATCCTCATTGAGAATAAATCAAAATGTGCATAAAAACAGGTTATTATAAAGATATACAAGCTACACCAAAAATAAAGTTTTTTCACTTTTTCTTAAGTTTCTCAAAGCAGGATCATTTGGGAATTTTTACTCAAAAATTGGGAAAAATTTATGCTTTTTGGTATTTGGAATTGGTCCCTTTACCGGGCCCTGTGAGTGGCCAAAAAAATCCCTGAAATCTTACAATTAATATCAGTTCATTATAAGCCAAACCAATAAATAAATCTATAATCTGACTACAAAATGACTTTACTCTTAATATGAACATTTTATTTATGGTATTTAAACCACAAACAATGTTAAGTGAAGAAAAATAATCCCAACCATATTAAATCCATTTCAAACCTTGTAATATAAGAAATAGAAAACACACACTTTAATTTGTCGGCAATCTTGAGACCGTAAACTGAGACCTTTTACTGAAACTTTCAATGAAACTATTTTTTAAAAAGAACAGTTTATAGATTGTTCGTAGATGGCAAGTTTTTTCTCTTGGAATAAATAATCTTGGATGCAGTTGACAGAAAACATCACAAAACACACACACGCACAAACACACACTGGTACATGTATGTATGTATCAACTAGTTACAAAAAACTCCGAATATATGTTTATAAATCTATATATACCTTCTTTAACCACTTCAGTGGCATCATCAATGGCCTTGTCTATTTTTGTCTGATAACGTAATACAAAGGGTCTGATCAAACGGTTATAAATCATGTTAGATCCATTCCATTGAGCTGGAGCAAAACACCAAACCAAAAACACACACTGAAAAAGTAAAATATATGTAGTTCAGATTATTACAAATCCAAGCATTGAAAGAGAAAACTATTTAAGGATTGAATGTCATTTTGAATGTTGTCATTGAGGTATGACAACATCAGACCATGTTCAAAGTAAGTGAATCGCAAAGCGATTCATGTAACTTTGAACGTGGTCTGCTTATGTTTACATTTTTTTACCCACAAAAAGTATTGTTAATTTTCTTAAAGTCTGTGTATTAATGTGGTTGGAAACACCTAAAGCAAAATAACTCTTATTGTAAACCATATAAAGAGAACAGCCATATTGATTTGTTTTGTTGCTTGGCGATTGTAAAATATAGTTCCGTAAAATACTCTTGAAAATTAAATTCTATTTCTCCTTTTTTCACTAAACAATAATCTGTTTGGCAAGATATTACTATGAATATGATTTCTATGTTTGTTACTGCTTGTAAAGAGTGTCCCTACAGTTGCCGGACAAATTTATGAATGAACCCGTAGAAAATTATGAATGAATAAGTAGTTCTTGGTAGTATGTATTCCTCCGCCATTTGCTGTACATCGAAAGCGGATTGACTGAAGATATAACTGACGTATCGCTTTATCACAGAGCGCGTGACACACTGCTGTCATCGAAAAATTAACGCAATGGTTCCAAAGATGTTCAAATAAGGCAATGCATTTGTAATGTAAACATATTAACTTTGAAAAAAATATATATACGGTTAATTGATACTAGGAATGAAATACTTGTATAAATGTAATATAATTCTTGAAAGAGAAAACTATATTAACTTTGAAAAAAATATATATATAAGGTTAAAGGATACTAGGAATGAAATACTTGTATACATGTAATATTATTCTCTGATAAGATTTTTAGTGAACAACATTCTTTTTTAGTACCGTAGGTTTTTGTATTCTTTTTTTTTTTTTTTTTAAATTTTCTTTTTTGTCATAAGCCAGTATGAAAATTTATTTATCACTTACTGAATACCATATTTTAATCATATTCAAAGTTAATAATTGTATTTCAGGGATCACAAAATAAATCCGGCATTATACTACAACATTTCTCCTGTTCTTGATGGATCTATCTAATGAAAGGAACGTTTTTAAGCCACAAAATTTTATTTGGCTACATGAAAAAATATTTTGATCCCATCTCTCTAAGAGAGAATCAGATGAAAAGAGATTTAATTGCTACCAACAGCAGGACTGAAATAACTTTAATCTGAATTACAAACCTTAAAGAACCAGTAAAATGGAATCCAAAACAAGAAAATATCTGTGAAAAACTCCAACAAAGAGAAGAAGCTATACACGACCCAGTAAGTTAACCACTGTGTGTCATCATCTTTAGATGTACTCTCAATAGCCTTCACTCTGTCAAAGTAAAAAAAAAACTCTGTTTAGTTACAAATCATACAATTCTGGACAACATGGGTGTTAATTACATTGAAAAATACATTACTGGTAGTTAAAGCTTGTCTCAACAACACAGGATATCAACCAATTCTGCACCCATATGCATTAAATTTTAAGTAAAATTCAATGGTTTTTTATCAACCATGCTTAAAATTAATTGATTCTGTCATTTTTTGTTAGAAGCAATCAGTTCACAACAAAATTGTTAAGGAAATCTTTACCAACACAAAAATCCAATTCATAGCAGACTTTGCAATCAAAATGGGGTTCTATTCAGTTAGTTAGCTTTTTTTTTTTTTAGAAATACTGATAATTCAATTGAAATACATGTATATTAATATATACAAAAAGACTAGTGCTCCTTACACATCCTTCTGAAATAGTAAACAAATGTATACATATAAAGGTTTTAGTCCTTTGCTTGCTAGAGGCTGTGTGGTTTTTGTCTAATAGATAGGGTAGAATATTTATTAAAGGTTATTTATTAACATTTTTAGCATATTTGCACTCAAACTGATGTGCTCCAGATGGAACATAATGGAATGTTGTCTTGTGGAGATAAGTTTAAATATGACATAGGTCTTGTTCTCGGATCCAATTCACATTATATATGTATGCTATTGTAACATTGTAATATTGTTTAAACTAAATGTTACTTACGATGCATAAGCTGGATACAAAACCCGATAAAATTACACAAAAACTGAGCTCCATAACCAATCATCAAATACAAGGCCATAATGAGACTCAAGGCTGAAAAATACAAAACAAATTTAAAACATACATAAAACTGCATTTCCTTTTAAAAAAGTTACAATAACCAATCTGCAATGATAATGCTGCTTGATGAAGATTAAGAGGTCAACAAACATCAACAACAGAAATTTATCCGAATTCTAAAACCAGCAGCAACAACATTTTGAAATATATACATTTTTTAGAACACAAATTATTGACATGTTGACTAATGTTAGTAACCCCTTTCCAACACTGGTTGGTATGTGAAAATCCTGAGTTTTTAAAATGGAAATTGTTTTGAGGTTACATACAGTTATCAGGCAAAAAGTGTGAGGATCAGAGGAGATCTGAAATAGTTTAGTGCCTGATCTTCATAAGTTATGAATAATATACTCAATAAAACCTAATAATACTCAAATATTTAACTATCCAGTCTACTTTCAGTGTAACTGTGTTTGTCTCAGTGAATTATGGTATGCAAAGTTTTCATAAAAATCCAATAAACTTATACATGTTTGATATTGTCAATTTGTTCACCAACTTGAATCTAGTTGTAACTGAAAAACCACTATGTGCATTTTTTATCATTATCTATTTCTGTTGAAAAAAATGTTGCCTCCTGAACATTTTACACATTTTAAACAGCAATACCGGTATTAACATTGGAAGTGATGCCTTTATGCTATACACACAAGAATTCCACTATCTGCATGTACAAATTACCTTCATAACAACTTTTGTCTATGTAGATATTGATAATAACAGCAATTTCCTGTTACAAGTTTAATGAGTTTTTTAATGCAAATCTTGCATTATCCAGTGTCACAAACACAGTGACTCCAACAATGAATTGTTTGAATTCCATAGTCAAAAAGGGTTTGTATCTTGTCTGACCTTCCAAAACTTACTTTATTTATTAAAGCATTTTTTTATTATGCTTAAACCTACTAAAGTGATCAGACGGTGGCTGCAAGTTGAGGTCATATTAAAAATATTGCTGCACATGTAAAGACTAATCCAACAATGCTACACATTGTATTCTGTAATTTGTAACTTGATGTAACATTTCAATGGTTAACTTAATCTTATACAGACGCAGTCTTATAAGACTTTAATAATACATACTAGTAATGAGCAGATGTGCTAATCTAGTTATAATTTAAACTGTAGAAGGGAGAACAAACACCCTTTAATGTACAAATTATGGTTGTCTTAGTTACAACCTAAGTTGTTAGTTTCAATACAGTGGTAGCCACAGTTACCAGACTTTAGGGCAATTACACATCACCATCACTGAAATCAGAATGCCCCTAAAATCATGTGATCAGAAAACTGTTTCTGACATAAGGTGAAGCCTGGTCTATTCTGTTTATAATAATGAAGCTTTGTCGAACCAATCTGTCGTACAAGAGATAAATAACCACAGCTGTGATCTTTTGTAAAATCCTGCACTTTTGACCATCTGTTAGCCGTTTTTTGACAATCGTTATAAACACACCAAATACTGGTCTTTGGAAGCATCAAATAAGTGCTAAAAGATGGATTATAAAAATATAATATGTAAAGTTGATTTTAAATTAAAAGAAGAAAAGAAAGTTAAGGATGTGAGAAAAAGATCATGTGATCAACGAATGGACACAAAAAATTACCAAGAACAAGGTAAAGTCGACGAACGCCTGTTTTAGCTTCTACTTTTTCTAGTAAATCTGTGAAGGCATTTTTCTCATGGAGAATTTTATCAAATTTTGCTTTCCAATTCTCCACGTTTTCCGAAACAGCCTTGGCCATCTTGACGTTGTTATCTGGTATGAGACTGCTCACTGTCGTGTAAATTTCAGAAATGAATGGAGTTTGTGCAAGATTGATATGACGTCACGATTACCGGGGGTATTCTACATCACTAATAACG
>JARBDR010000637.1:0-46441 GCA_029721355.1 Tegillarca granosa
TCCATTACACTGTCTTCAACTCCATCACTTTCATCACTGCTTATTTTTTCATAAGTTCTTTCATCACAGTCTGTCATAGATTTGATATCCGACATACTTGATTTTAAAATTTTAAGCAACGTGCATTTTTATCTCTCAAAAAAGGGAAGGAAGTGTCTTTTTTAGTTGAGGTTATAAAACTGTTAGAAATACATTGGACAAGGGATGTCTTAATTCATAACTAGGTTTATGGCACCATTTCACAGTTGGGTGTTTGACTGTCAGATCTAAGTCCCATCTGTACCTATTATCTGAAAAGTGATTGAGATGACATAATACTAATCCTCCTAACTTAACATAAACTGAATCTGTGTCTTTTTCATTCCTCCAGGTGTAAATGACAAGTAAAATGTCTTCTGTCATATAATAATAATAATAATAATAATAATATAAAATAGTTTATTAAAGTGTCACGCATCATATATCATAAAAAAAGAAAAACATATCATAAAAATATGCACATATAAAATACATTTTCAAAAATATGACGCCCAGCCTAAAAGACTTATGAGACACTAAAAATTCGCTTAATTACACAACATACGCTATTCATAAGTATACAATAAGTAGCTTCAAACAAACTTCGAACTAATTCAAGCCACTTGTAAAATAATAAAAATGTATCTTAAAATACACAATCCATTTATATCACAACAAAACATAATAACCGACTTTTGAATTTTTACAAAAAGAAATATTAAAAATTCACTGCATAAGCCGAATTTTGAATATATCTTTTCGTAAAATTAAAAGTTCCGCCACATGACACTAGCTTAATTTATCTATTTTTAACCAAGATGATACCTACATTTTACTGAATTTAATCTTGTATATTCCCCAGCATTTCTCACTTTCAGTGAATTTCGAAGTCCACAACCTGTTCCATTCTCTCCTTAGACACTTGCAGCTTTTTTAATTTATTTTATAATTGTATTCAAATATTGAAATTTAGTCTACTTTTCCTTATAAGCAAAAGACAACTTCAAAATTGAATTAAGTAAATATTAAAATATGACAGACGTTTCATAACTTCTATAATATATAATTATATTATATAATTATTATAACTCTATTATTGATGATAAGTAGTTATACATTATGCAAGCAAATCTGTTTCAGTGGTCCAATTTCTATTAATCTTACGCTTATATTAATTTTGGCACATGATTATATAAAACATTAACTTAAATATAAAATTTAAATTCAATATTTTTGTATTAATTATAAGCCATTTTTGGAAATGTGTTATTCATTAATTAAAATTACATTTTTAATGGACAACATAATAACAGAGTACATATTTGATGTAAGTTGAAAGGAACTTTCATGCTTTCGATCATATAAAAATATTTTATATTAACTATGCATAAAGAAGAATATGTAACTATGCAAAAAAAAAAAACAAAAAAACAAATAAATAAATAAATAAATAAACAAATAAATAAATAAATAAATAATATCCACAACAAACCAATACAAGAATTCCTGTATCGATTATGTTTATATAGATTATAAAGGATTTCACTGCTGGGATTCAAAATCTGTATAAAGTTTATCATATCTCTGAAACAATAACAACTCCAAAAATTTAAAATGATGCGATTGGAAGTATTGATATTACATCACTTGATTCAGTACTCAATATTTTATACCTCCCTTGTGGTCTAGTTGTAACGTCCGCCTGGAATCTTTTTTAATACGCGGCCTCGTTTGTCATGTGCTGGGCTTGAAATTTCATGAAATAATGCAATTTTTAAAAAGTATTAATATGCCACTTTTTATTGGTATTTTTTTTCTAAAAATTCAAAAGTAGCATATGACAGCGTTAACAAAAGGGGTTAAAAAAATTTAGATTTACGTCTTGCTCTCGGCATTGGAGTAAATGAAAAACAACTCGGAACTGATGGATGATTTGTTAGTCTGCAACCACTCATCCGGTAAACTATTACCTAAAAGTTACCCTGAGTGCACGCAAGAACATCAAGAAACACACATGTGCAAATCACATGCACAAATAAAAATTGATAACAATAACACCATAAAAATTAAAATTCTTAACCCTCGCATATTACTACTCTGTCATTGCTAATTAGTATCATGCAATGGCGAATAAATACACTGTCTTTTCCATTTACTAAAGTGTCATGATAAATAACTTCTTTGTCATGGCTAATAGAATTACTAATTAGCCATGGCGATTATCTTCTCTGTCTTTTATGAAGTACTATTCTGTCATGGCGAATTACTATTCTGTCTAGCCGATTAACTTCTCGGTCATAGCAAATTACTACTTTGTCATGGCGAACTACTACTCTGTCATGTTGAATTATTTTTCTGCCTTTTACGAATTACTACTGTCATGACGAATTACTTAACTGTTATAGGAAAGTCACTACTCTGTCATGGCGAATTACTACTCTATCAAGGCAAATTACCTCTCTGTCATGGCGAATTACTACTCTGTCATGGCGACTTACGACTCTGTCCTGGCGAATTAATTCTCTGTAATGGCGAATTACTACTCTGTCATGGCGAATAACTACTCTGTCGTGGCAAATTAATTCTCTGTCATGGCGAATTACTACTCTGTCATGGCTTATTAATTCTCTGTCATGGCGAATAACTACTCTGTCATGGCAAATTACTACTCTGTCATGGCGAATTACTACTCTGTCATGGCTTATTAATTCTCTGTCATGGCGAATAACTACTCTGTAATGGCGAATTACTACTCTGTCATGGCTCATTAATAATCTGTCATGGCGAATCACTACTCTGTCATGGCGAATAACTACTCTGTCATGGCAAATTACTTCTCTGTCATGGCCAATTACTATTCTGTTCTGGCGAATTACTACTCTGTCATGTCGAAGTACTAATCTGTTATGGCGAATTACTACTTTGTCATGGCGAATGACTACTCTGTCATGGCAAATTACCAATCTGTCCTGGCGAATTACAACTCTGTCATGACGAATTACTACTCTGTCATGGCGAATTACTACTTTGTCATGGCGAATTACTACTCTTTCATGGCAAATTACCAATCTGTCCTGGCGAATTACAACACTGTTATGACGAATTACTACTCTGTCATGGCGAATTACTACTTTGTCATGGCGAATCACTACTCTGTCATGGCAAATTACTTCTCTGTCATTGCCAATTACTTCTCTGTCATGGCCAATTTCTACTCTGTCATGGCCAATTACTAATTTGTTCTGGCAAATTACTACTCTGTCATGTCGAAGTACTACTCTGTCATGGCAAATTACCAATCTGTCCTGGCGAATTACAACTCTGTCATGACGAATTACTACTCTGTCATGGCGAATTACTAATTTGTCATGGCGAATAACCACTCTGTAATGGCGAATAACCACACTGTCAGGGTTAATAACCACTCTGTCATGGCGAATAACTAATCAAAGATCTTTGTGAAAACAGGCGAAAACAAGAAAGACATGAAAATGTTATGTGCATCATATATGATAGAAAAAAATTTGGAAAAATTTAATGGTCTTTAACATAACTTTTTTACTAAACACAGCAATCATGGTCTAATGTTGAATGTAGACTGGTTCCAACCATATAAGTACACAAATTATTCAGTAGGGTTTTTGTATCTGCAATCTACCTAGATATGTGCCATTTAAAAAATTACTATTGGAGGAACATTGCAAAACATTTGAAAGCAAAATAGAAAACTATAACTGTCCAACTGATGTTGGAAAACTCACACAAAAATTTCAGACATCATTCGGATCATTTAATGCAGACCAGCTAAAAATTAGACAGTACTGTTTTCAATGTACTGCCTAAACAGAATTCTTCAAGAATGTCAGGAAATTTGTGTTAGCATGCAAAAGAATGTGTTAGAGATACCTAACAGTAGACAGCGCCAAAATTGCCAACAGATTTATGTTGCAGTTTTGTGAAATGTTTGAGCAGTTGTAGGGACAGAAATGTGCAACTCCGAACATGCATCTTCATGGTCACTTGTACGACTATCAGATTATGGGCCTGTTTATTAATTTTGGTTATCTAATGGGATACTAGGGGCGTACAAAATCAATAAAAAGAAAAATGAGGTTCAGCTTATGAAACAATTTTTGAAAGAGGCATAGGCGAGAGAGAAGCAAGAAGGGATATACAAGATAAGTAAAGAACTGCAACCAGTTTTTAAAAGTCTGCGCGAGGTGAGTCATGACAGAGGGACCCTAGGCGAAATAAACAGAATTCAGAAACCAATTGTTTTGGCAATGTCTTCGCGCCTTTCTGCAGTACATGAAGGCTTTTGGGACGAGACTGATAAAGAAAAAAAGCTGAAGTTATTATTTGGGAAAGGTAAGATGGTTTGAAAGACTTCTTGACATATTGCGGAATCATTATGGAAAACTATTAAAAGTTTGTTAATCAAGTCTGTAGGTTCAAAGGGGCCCGGCAACGAATATACCAGTTCATAGAATAAAATGCAGATTTGTTATTGTCAAAACAATATTAGATAAAAAAGAAGTTATGTTAACGCTCTCTCCTAGAGAGCAGTATATTGTGTGAAAAACAAATTAAAATTTTTGATGTTGTCTAAAACAAAAACAGATATACAAAAATATAGTTTGTATCGCTAAGCAATATATAAGTATATTTGGAGAGAAAGAGAGAGAGAGAGAGAGAGAGAGAGACAGTACTACCGTGTACTGACATAATTGCCTTGCTAAAATGAAATGTTATACAGTTAGGGATACGTATAATATATTTAGAATTTCAATATGTGTTATTTACTGTAAAATTTAATTTAAAAGCAGTTCTATTTCCCTAATCACCTCAAATACTTTCCGCAAAAAGAAGAGATTTAAAAACGTATATCATCAAATACGGTGTGGAGTGGTTGATGCCATTAGAAAGTTTATAACATTCGAGCGAACTTTTTCAAACAGCTGACGGAAAAATCAAGGACTGCTGTTTTGTTTTGTATCGGATTCCCGTAAGTTTTATTAATTCAATGGAAAACAATTTCAATTACCTTGATATATATTTTAGGGGTAGTTTCTTTTTTTTTTTTTTAAATATTTTTTATTTGTATATACATGTATATAATTAAATTTGCCTATGTTAATAAACAAAACTATTAAACATTGCAGGATAATATACTAGTATTGAATATTAATAAAGGTCTAATTCTCGAGTCTTAAATATGTGCCGGAATTGAAGCATTTGAGGTTTTTAAAGTGTTTGACTAAATGAGAGAGAGAGAGATATAGTAGTTTAATTACAGTATCTGTTGGTTATTGAAACTAAAACATCATTTTTCTTATTCGATTTGCCTTTTGAAAATGTCCAATCATCATCATCATCATCATATAAACCATACTAGGAAGACAACAAAGTCCAGTGAGGACAGGGTACATATTGTCGTCAGACATCTGATATTTACCGATGTGCTACAATACGTACAGAGCGACAATATGTACCGTCACAAATCACCTCAAACAACTGTCTAAAAAAATAAGAAACTATGAAACTTAATTAGTTTAAGTATCTCAGGATAAAACTTATGTAAAGTTATTAATTTAAATTTCGGTTTATAAGTTTTCTAAAAACTGTTTTCCCATCTTTTTTTAAAAAACCAACACATAATCATACAAGACTGACTTAATACTGAATAAAATATAATAAATACTTTGGTAGAATTATTTGATGGGTAAGTTACATTATATATAATTACAAAAATAGTTTGAAGTTTTCGAAAAATTAGGATTCACTTCTCATTAGTGTTAAAGTACTTTGATTTATTTTATTTTAATTTTTTTTAAATTTTGTCAGATAAAGTACAGTTATTTCAGTTTAAACCTGGTCAGAATTGGATAAATCCTCAGTCATATTAAACTGGTCAGTTTTTAATGTTAAGTTACACCACAGGAGATGACCTATTTATTTTTTAATTGTCCTTAAAGGTATCAGTTTAATGTAGCATGAAATGGCCATTTCTTCACTCCTTTTTAAAAATCCGGGCTGGTCTATAAAGTATACAAGTTAAACGATAATGGGGGCCGAAAAATGCAGGTTAAATTTGTTTATATTCCTAAACCTTTGTTACATTAATAATCATTTTATTTTTCTCTCAAGAAATGAAATTCAATTAAACTTCAAATTATTTTTCTTACGGATGTGTCAAAGTTAATGCTACAAATCAAAGAGAGAAGGGAATTCTTACTTTTACCATCTCTCTGTCAAACAGTAATGACCACAGCCAGACATTTATTTTAATGTCTAATTAAATCTAAAATAATTCGTGTCCATTTAAGTTTTTTCTTTTGTAATAATGGAACAACAACGGAATTGTGTTCACCTTCACCAAAAAAATATTTTGAATTTATGCTTAATGCCATGAGTAGTAAGACCGGTTACTGCTACTATACGCAAGAGCCATACATGTACAATCTCGGAACCCGTCAAAATTTATTTTATCTCCGATAACTGGGCATTATCTACCAATCATTTGGGAGTTTCCTATAGCTAGCCACATCTAGCACATAGTTACTGTAATAGCTTTGCTAGTCCTTCTCGATCTAGAGCGTCGGCCTCGAGAGCGGGCGATTGCAGTCTTGAGGCCCACTCGGATCATACATACTACTCTAAAATTTTCGATACTGCTTCCTAACCTAGCGTTAGGCATTTAGAGGACAGAGAATCAACTGGTTCACCTGATATTAGGATGATGGACTGAGAAAGCTGTATGTTTTTGTGTGGCCTACTGACTGGGTGAGCTAGCACCTTAACAAAAAGTCGCCCAGGGTACGCGGTAGTAAAAGGCAGGCTATAATAAACTCCTATAGTTCTAACGCATTGTTCTTGGAATAGTCCTTAAAGATTAATAATCTTGCTCTCGTCGGGAGAAAATTTTCCTATGCGACGCTTATCAAAATTACACATTTCAATGACAACAACAATTCTCTCTAAATTTTAAACAGCTGTATATGTATTTTGCAACACAGATAGTATGCTTATCTGGGGATTGTTTATATGTTTAAGATGTTTATTTGCAGTTTTCAACAAAAAAAAAAAAACTGTTTAACGTGATTGCAGTTTTTTTAAAAATGCTATCATACATAGCATAATTCAGGTGGATAAAGCAATATAAAGTAAACTGGGAAACTTTATATTGCTTTCTCCACCTGAATTATGCTATGTATGATAGCATGTTTAAAAAAAACTGCAATCAGTTTGGCAAACTAGACAATTATATACTGTTTTATATATTTATGCGCTGTCATACAACTTTATTGTAAAATCCTATGAGTGTATGCTAATGGAATAAAGGGAATTGAAGTTTATAAAAATACCCATTTCTAATATATCGTAAACATTTGAGACTATTACACGAATTAATAAAGGCATATTCACAAATGACAATCAACAGATAAAAAATCAAAGTTTGATTCCATTTATTATAAAACACTATTCTTAAATAAAAATAATGAATAAATAACAGTTATCTTCATTATGCATATTGTTGATTGAAGTTGATAACCAAGACAAAGTAATCGGCAAGGTGACTGTGGTATAGCGTCTGCCTCAAAACCGGGAGGTTAGGGGTTCGACTGGCACTCGGCATTCAGAAGACAGAGTATGTAATAATTCACCCGGTGGCACGATAATGAACTGTGGGGGTGGCATATTGTCTCTTCGCACATTAATAAAATAGTTGCTTTGATTTCGCGCTATTACATGGCAAATCAAAACACACGAACGTATTCCTAGATTAGTCCATAAATATAAATAAATAGCATTGCTTTCGTCGCGAAAAGCTAAAAAAAATTGTTTAAAAATAATACAACTCCAACCACGACAATGAAATTGACATATATAAAAACTGTCGAAATTCTATATTTTGAGTTAATCGACATGTATAAAAAGGTGTCGAAATTTGACATTTTGAGTTATATCAAAGGTAATAACCGGTGAAAAAAGATGACATTTTGAGTTAGTCGACATGAATTAAAAGGGGAGTTAGTATAAAAAGATGTCGAAATTTGACATTTTGAGTTATATCAAAGGTAATAACAGGTGAAGAAAGATGAAATTTTGAGTTAGTCGACATGAATTAAAAGGGGAGTTAGTATAAAAAGATGTCGAAATTTGACATTTTGAGTTATATCAAAGGTAATAACAGGTGAAGAAAGATGAAATTTTGAGTTAGTCGACATGAATTAAAAGGGGAGTTAGTATAAAAAGATGTCGAAATTTGACATTTTGAGTTATATCAAAGGTAATAACAGGTGAAGAAAGATGAAATTTTGAATTAGTCGACATGAATTAAAAGGGGAGTTAGTATAAAAAGATGTCGAAATATGACATTTTGAGTTATATCAAAGGTAATAACAGGTGAAGAAAGATGAAATTTTGAGTTAGTCGACATGAATTAAAAGGGGACTTAGTATAAAAAGATGTCGAAATTTGACATTTTGAGTTATATCAAAGGTAATAACAAGTGAAGAAAGATGAAATTTTGAGTTAGTCGACATGAATTAAAAGGGGAGTTAGTATAAAAAGATGTCGAAATATGACATTTTGAGTTATATCAAAGGTAATAACAGGTGAAGAAAGATGAAATTTTGAGTTAGTCGACATGAATTAAAAGGGGAGTTAGTATAAAAAGATGTCGAAATTTGACATTTTGAGTTATATCAAAGGTAATAACAGGTGAAAAAAGATGACATTTTGAGTTAATCGACATGTATAAAAAGGTGTCGAAAGTCGACATGATGAGTTATATCAAAGGTAAAAACAGGTGAAGAAAGATGAAATTTTGAGTTAGTCGACATGTATAAACAGGTGTCGAAATTCGACATGTTGAGTTATATCAAAGGTAAAAACAGGTGAAAAAAGATGACATTTTGAGTTAGTCGACATGTATAAAAAGGTGTCGAAATTTGACATTTTGAATTATATCAAAGTTAATAACAGGTGAAAAAAGATGACATTTTGAGTTAATCGACAAGTATAAAAAGGTGTCGAAATTTGACATTTTGTGTTATATCAAAGGTATTAACAGGTGAAAAAAGATGACATTTTGAGTTAGTCGACATGTATAAAAAGGTGTCAAAATTTGACATGTTGAGTTATATCAAAGGTAATAACAGGTGAAAAAGGTGGCATTTTGAGTTAGTCGACAAGTATAAAAAGGTGTCGAAATTTGACATTTTGAGTTATATCAAAGGTAATAACAGGTGAAAAAGATGACATTTTGAGTTAATCGACATGTATAAAAAGGTGTCGAAATTTGACATTTTGTCTTATATCAAAGGTAATTACAGAAATTTTGAGTAAGTCGACATGTATAAAAAGGTGTCGAAATTTGACATGTTGATATCAAAGGAAATAACAGGTGAAAAAGGTGGCATTTTAAGTTAGTCGACATGTATAAAAAGGTGTCGAAATTTGACATTTTGACTTATATCAAAGCTTAAAAAAGGTGAAAAAAGATGACATTTTAAATTAATCGACATGTATAAAAAGGTGTCGAAATTTGACATTTTGAATTATATCAAAGTTAATAACAGGTGAAAAAAGATGACATTTTGAGCTAATCGACAAGTATAAAAAGGTGTCGAAATTTGACATTTTGTGTTATATCAAAGGTATTAACAGGTGAAAAAAGATGACATTTTGAGTTAGTCGACATGTATATAAAGGTGTCGAAATTTGACATTTTGAGTTATATCAAAGGTAATTACAGAAATTTTGTGTAAGTCGACATGTATAAAAAGGTGTCGAAATTTGACATGTTGATATCAAAGGTAATAACAGGTGAAAAAGGTGGCATTTTAAGTTAGTCGACATGTATAAAAAGGTGTCAAAATTTGACATGTTGAGTTATATCAAAGGTAAACCCAGGTGAAAAAGGTGGCATTTTGAGTTAATCGACATGTATAAAAAGGTGTCGAAATTTGACATTTTGAATTATATCAAAGCAAATAACAGGTAAAAAAAGGTGTAAAAAATTTTGTAAAATCTTGCAGTCTCTTATATGCATTAAGAAGTTTTAGATGAAACAAAAGTGTAAAATTAGGGACTGTTATCTTTTGACATTATACGAAAGTTTAGGAATTACACCTTTTGACAATATCAAAAGATGAAATATTACCTTTTGAATCTTTCGTATAATTTAAAATATGAAAGACGATATTTTGTGAAACAAAAGGTTTAGGAAAGGTTGACTTGTCAAAGGGTTGAACTTTCCAATACCTGTTTGGAATAATAAAAGGTATATAAAAGGTAATTTTTCGCCCAGTGTAGATAACACCCAGTTATCGGAGAAAAAATAAATTTTGACGGGTTCCGATTTAATTGTTGTCGTTATTTCCATGCTAGATGCGAGACTGTACATGTATGCGTATAGTAGCATTAACCGGTCTTACTACTCGTGGCATTTAGCATAAATTCAAAATATTTTTTGGTGAAGGTGAACACAATTCCGTTGTTGTTCCATTGTTACAAAAGAAAAAACTTAAATGGACATGAATTATATCAGTTTAGTTAGCCATTAAAATAAATGTCTGACTGTGGTTTTTACTGTTTGACAGAGACATGTTAAAAGTTAGAATTCCCTTCTATCTTTGATTTGTAGACATCCATAAGAACAATAATTTGAAGTTTAATTGAATTTCATTTCTTGAGAGAAAGATAAAATGATTATTTGTAACAAAGGTTTAGGACTATAAACAAATTTAACCTGCGTTTTTCGGCCTCCATTACACCACAAATAAACATCGTTTAACTTTTACACTTTATAGATAAGCCCAGATTTTCAAAAAGCAGTGGAGAAATGGCAATTTCATTCTACATTAAACTGATACCTTTAAGGACAATTAAAAAAACCAATAAGCCATCTATTGTGGTGTAACTTAACATTAAAAACTGACCAGTTTAACATGACTGAGGATTTATCCAATTCTGACCAGGTTTAAACTGAAACAACTGTACTTTATCTAACAAAATTTTAAAAAAATTAAAATAAAATAAAGTATTTTAACACTATTGAGAAGTGAATCTTAATTTTTCGAAAACTTCAAACTATTTTTGTAATTATATATAATGTCACTTACCCATCAAATAATTCTACCAAAGTATTTATTATATTTTATTCAGTATTAAGTCAGTCTTGTATGATTATGTGTTGTTTTTTTAAAAAAAGATGGGAAAACAGTTTTTAGAAAACTTATAAACCGAAATTTAAATTAATAACTTAAGTTTTATCCTGAGATACTTAAACCAGGGTTCTAGCAATCTATAAAATATGTTCAACAGAAATAGAAATCATTGAAAGCCTTAACCTAGAAGGAACTGTTTAAGTGATAATCTAAAATATTAATTAAGTTTCACAGTGTCTTATTTTTTTAGACAGTTGTTTGAGGTGATTTGTGACGGTACATATTGTCGCTCTGTACGTATTGTAACACATCGGTAAATATCAGATGTCCGACGACAATATCACTGGGCGAAAAATCGCCTTTTATACATCTTTTACTATTCCAAACAGGTATTGGAAAGTTCAACCCTTTGACAAGTCAACATTTCCTATACCTTTCGTTTCACAAAATATCGTCTTTCATATTTTGAATTGTACGGAAGATTCAAAAGGTAATATTTCATCTTTTGACATTATCAAAAGGTGAAATTCCAAAACATTTCGTATACTGTCAAAAGATAACAGTCTCTATTATTACACTTTTGTTTTGTCTAAAACTTCTAAATGCATATGAGAGGCTGTAAAACTTTACATTTTTTTTACACCTTTTAGAATCTGTGAGTCAAAACATATCATATGCCGACACATTTGAACATAATTGATAAAACACATAATGTCAAATTTGAAAAAAAATTAACTATCATCTTTCTTGCCTGCTATAAGCTTTGATATAAGTCAAAATGTTAAATTTCGACACCTTTTTATACATGTCGATTAACTCAAAGTGTCATCTTTTTTCACCTGTTATTACCTTTGATAAAACTCAAAATGTCAAATTTTGACACCTTTTTATACATGTCGACTAACTCTAAATGTCATCTTTTTTCACCTGTAATTACCTTTGATATAACTCAAAATGTCAAATTTTGATGCCTTTTTATACATGTCGACTAACTCAAAATGTCATCTTTCTTCACCTGTTATTACCTTTGATATAACATAAAATGTCAAATTTCGACACCTTTTTATACATGTCGACTAACTCAAAATGTCAGCTTTCTTCACCTGTTATTTCGTTTGATATAACATAAAATGTCAAATTTCAACACCTTTTTATACATGTCGACTAACTCAAAATGTCATCTTTTTTCACCTGTCATTACCTTTGATATAACTCAAAATGTCAAATTCGACATCTTTTTATACAGGTCGACTAAATCAATGTGTCATCTTTCTGCACCTTTTATGACCTTTGATATAGCATAAAATGTCAAATTTCAACACCTTTTATACATGTCGACTAACTCAAAATGCCATCTTTTTTCACCTGTCAATACCTTTGATATAACATCAAATGTCAAATTTCAACACCTTTTTATACATGTCGATTAACTCAAAATGTCATCTTTTTTCACCCGTTATTACCTTTGATATAACTCAAAATGTCAAATTTCGACACCTTTTCTACATGTCGACTAACTCAAAATGTCATCTTTTTTCACCTGTTGATACCTTTGATATAACATAAAATCTCAAATTTCAACACCTTTTTATACATGTCGACTAACTCAACTTGCCATCTTTTTTCACCTGTCAATACCTTTGACACATGATGAAAAGGCATCTTTAAGGATCCTTAAAGCCTCCTTAAAGCTGCCTTAAATGTCCCTTTAAGGACCTTTAAGGGGGCTTTAAGGATCCTTAAATATGCCTTTAAGGAGTCTATAAGGACTCCTTAAAGATCCTTAATGGAACTGAAATTTTAAGGATCTTTAAGGAAGCTTTAAGGATCTTTAAGGAAAAATTTATATTTTTCCTTTAAAAAAAAAAAAAAAAAAAAAAAAAAAAAAAACCAATGAAATATTATTTTATCATTATCTTTTTTAAAATTTTATTATAAAAAATCTATTGCATTTATTAATTTTTAAAAAATAAATTGATAATAAATTAATTTTCTTTATATTATTTTTAATCTCAAGTTTTTAATTTTATTTCTTCAATTTTATTTTTATTTATTTCTTACATTCTGAAGTCTAATTGGATTTCATTTAATTAAATACAAATACAAGAAATTTTATAACTAAAATTTTCATCTGTTATCCGCTCTCACTGGGAATCGAACCCTGGTCCCTCAAGTTAGGAGTCAATCACCTTACCTATGTAGCTATGGAAGAGATGGTCCTGATGTTGATAATTATAAAATATGTCTCTAACAATATGCAAATGAGATCACGTGACTGAAAGAAAGCTAGTGGGCATTTTTCATTTATTTGTGAAATTTTTTTATATTTCTTTTAAAATATCTCTTACAACAAAAGCATCAAATTAATTTGTTTTTATTTATATTTATAATTTCATATATAATTTGCTGCAGTCATCATCTTTATCTATATTTAGAATTTTAATTGCATTAGATAAAATATGTGTTGATAGGAAATTTACCTGTAATATACTTGTATATCTAACATCAATCAGCAAGATGATGTTTGATGATCAAGTGTATTAATCACTTAATCAATTAATGTTGATGACATCTGTTCTTTCTAACTCCTTTTACTTGAAAATTATTATTATTTATATGTATTAATTAGAGATGTAATTGATACAGAAGAAGCAGTGTGTTAACTGTACAAACAGCTTTTTAATTAAATAATTGGCCATAATGTCCAAAATAAATAAATAAATAAATAAATAAATAAATAAATAAATAAAATAAAATAAAATAAAATAAAATAAAATAAAATAAAATAAAATTAAATTAAAATAAATAAATAAATAAATAAATAAATAAATAAATAAATAAATAAATAAAATAAAATAAATAAATAAATATGGTCTTTCCTAGTCTATTTTTTAACCCCCAAAAAATTAACAGTAAATTTTTTCCTGGAATCTGCAGTACACATAATATACTATGATACTAGTAATATCATAAAGAAATTCCCGGTGTGTGTGTGTGTGTGTGTGTGTGTGTGTGTGTGTGTGTGTGAGGAGGGATTACCTATTTTCACCGTCAAGTTGCGAATTAAATACAGAAAGACATAATTGTCAGAAATTGAATATATAGAAAGGGAGAGCTGTTTTTTTAAATTCATTTACGGGCAAGTCAAGACTTCAATGTACAAGAGAGAGAGAGAGAGAGAGAGAGAGAGAGAGAGAGAGAGAGAGAGAGAGAGAGAGAGAGAGAGAACTGATTACATTGAGGGAGAAGGAGAAACAGATAAGGGGCATCAGCGGAAAGTAAATATTTTAAAGAACGAGATATAAGGAACTGAATATGCTGAGAGAGAAAGAGAGATGAGAGGGGGGTAGCGGATACTGAATATTTTAGAGAGTGAGAGAGAGAGAGAGAGTATCCACTTATGTTTCAGAGACAGAGAGAGAGGGAGAATATCTACTTGTGTTTCAGAGAGAGAGGGGGGTCAGCAGAAACCGAATATGAGAGAGAAAGAGAGAGAGAGAGAGAGAGAGAGAGAGAGAGAGAGAGAGAGAGAGAGATCGGGAACTGAATACATTGAGGGAAAGAGAGATAGAGGAATATCGGCGGAAATTGAATATTTTAAAGAGAGAGAGAGAGAGAGAGAGAGAGAGAGAGAGAGAGAGAGGTTATCGCCGTTATTCCACTGCACTCCATATTGACTGCAGAAATTCACATCCAACTAGGTAAAGTTTGTCAGTTAATGGTTATCTTCTGTTACTGGTTTATTACTTAAATATGTTCACTTGTAACTTGTTCATGTTTCATTAGGAATCAAAATTATTGGAAATCCGATATCATCATGTGTCAGTAATGAGTTCCATATATGTCAATTCAAAGACACTAAAATGTGCTCGCTCGCTCTCTCTCTCTCTCTCTCTCTCTCTCTCTCTCTCTCTCTCTCTCTCTCTTCTCTCTTTCTCTCTCTCTCATGCTTCTCTTTCTCTCTCTCTCATGCTTTATTTGCATATATGCATAACACTACCCCCCGTAGAAAATAATAAAATAAAATAAAATAAAATAAAATAAAATAAAATAAAATAAAATAAAATAAAATAAAATTAAAAAAAAAAATAATAATAAAAATAAAAATAAAATAAAATAAAATAAAATAAAATAAAATAAAATAAAATAAAATAAAATAAAACAAAACAAAATAAATATAACACATGCTTAGATTATTTTGCCATTACTTTTATTTATATTTTAATATTAACATTATCTTAAAATCACTTCCGAAAACACACCTTTATTTGCAACACCCAGAGTTCAGGGTTAGGTAAGCATTTTAACATGTTATTTGGCTTTATAGTGATCTCCTACCTAGATAAGAAACTGCACATCAAAGTCAAAAGCCGCGCGTGAAATCACCTGGGATCGATAATCAAACAAGTACCGCTGTATACAATTAACAAATACCGTTAATTACTTATGCTTACTGCCGATCTGATTAAAACACGGGTTGATAACCTGTACTGTGAAAACTGCACATTTTAATCTAATTCATTTATGAATTAAGAAAGAAGTATTATTAGGAAACGACATACGGCTCCTCTACAAAAAATTATTGTAGAAACTAGAATTCAAACAGGCGTTATCCAAGTCTCCTATGTTGTATAAAATATAAAAATTCAAAATATACTAAAAACAAATCATACTTTTTAATTGAATTAATGTTATAGCCATCGTTACATTAATAAATTAAAAAAATCGAGTTTTTCATGATGAGACATCTTTAAGGATCCTTAAAGCCTCCTTAAAGATCCTTAAAATTTCAGTTCCATTAAGGATCTTTAAGGAGTCCTTAAAGATCCTTAAATATGTCCTTAAAGAGTCCTTTAAGGTCCCTTAAAGATCCTTAAAGATTGGACGGCTTTAAGGAGGCTTTAAGGCCCCTTTAAGGATCTTTAAGGACATATTTAAGGATCTTTAAGGATCCTTAAAGATCCTTAAAGGAGGGGGTTGATCTTGTGTGATATAACATAAAATGTCAAATTTCAACACCGTTTTATACATGTCGATTAACTCAAAATGTCATCTTTTTTCACCTGTTATTACCTTTGATATAACTCAAAATGTCAAATTTCGACACCTTTTTATACATGTCGATTAACTCAAAATGTCATCTTTTTTCACCTGTTATTATCTTTGATATAACTCAAAATGTCAAATTTCGACAGCTTTTTATACATGTCGACTAACATAAAATGTCATCTTTTTTCACCTGTCATTACCTTTCATATAACATAAAATCTCAAATTTCAACACCTTTTTATACATGTTGACTAACTCAACTTGCCATCTTTTTTCACCTGTCAATACCTTTGATATAACATAAAATGTCAAATTTCGACACCTTTTTATACATGTCGACTAACTCAAAATGTCATCTTTTTTCACCTGTTATTAGCTTTGATATAACACAAAATGTCAAATTTCGACACCTTTTTATACATGTCGATTAACTCAAAATGTCGAATTTCGACAGTTTTTATATATGTCAATTTCATGGTCGTGGTTTGAGTTGTAATATTTTTAAACAATTTTTTTAGCTTTTTGCGACGAAAGCAATGCTATTTACTTATATTTATGGATTAATCTAGGAATACGTTCATGTGCCATGTACTAGCGCAAAATCAAAGCAACTTTTTTATTAATGTGCGAAGAGGACAATATGCCAGCTCCCACAGTTCATTATCGTGGCACCGGGTGAATTATTACATACTCTGTCTTCTGAATGCCGAGTGCCAGGCAAACCCCTAACCTCCCGGTTTTGAGGCAGACGCTTTACCACAGTCAACTTGCCGATTACTTTGTCTTGGTTATCAACTTCAATCAACAATATGCATAATGAAGATAACTGTTATTTATTCATTATTTTTATTCAAGATAAATGGAATCAAACTCAATTGGGTATCATATGGGTATTTTTATAAACTCCAATTCCCTTTATTCAATAAGCATACACTCATAGGATTTTACAACTAAGTTGTATGTCGACTAACTCAAAATGTCATCTTTTTTCACCTGTTGATACCTTTGATATAACATAAAATGTCAAATTTCAACACCTTTTTATACATGTCGACTAACTCAACTTGCCATCTTTTTTCACCTGTCAATACCTTTATTATAACATAAAATGTCAAATTTCAACACTGTTTTATACATGTCGATAAACTCAAAATGTCATCTTTTTTCACCCGTTATTACCTTTGATATAATCAAAATGTCCAATTTCGACACCTTTTTATACATGTCGACTAACTGAAAATGTCATCTTTTTTCACCTGTTATTAGCTTTGATATAACACAAAATGTCAAATTTCGACACCTTTTTATACATGTCGATTAACTCAAAATGTCGAATTTCCACAGTTTTTATATATGTCAATTTCATGGTCGTGGTTTGAGTTGTAATATTTTTAAACAATTTTTTTAGCTTTTTGCGACGAAAGCAATGCTATTTACTTATATTTATGGATTAATCTAGGACTACGTTCATGTGCCATGTACTAGCGCAAAACATTTTTTTACATAAAATGTCAAATTTCAACACCTTTTTATACATGTCGATTAATTTAAAATGTCATCTTTTTTCACCTTTTTTAAGCTTTGATATAAGTCAAAATGTCAAATTTCGACACCTTTTTATACATGTCGACTAACTCAAAATGTCATCTTTTTTCACCTGTTATTACCTTTGATAGAACTCAAAATGTCAATTTTACACCTTTTTATACATGTAGACTAACTCAAAATGTCATCTTTTTTCACCCCTTTTAACCTTTGATAGAACTCAAAATTTCAAATTTCGACACCTTTATATATATGTCAATTTCATGATTGTGGTTGGAGTTGTATTATTTTTAAACAATTTTTTTAGCTTTTTGCGACGAAAGCAATGCTATTTATTTATATTTATGGAGTAATATAGGAATACGTTCATGTGTTTTGATTTGCCATATACTAGCGCAAAATCAAAGCATCTTTTTATTAAAGTGCAAAGAGACAATACACTTATAAGATTTTACAATAAAGTCGTATGGTGGCGCATAAATATATAAAACAGTAAATAATGGTCTAGTTTGCCGTTCCGTTCCCAGTAAACTTTATTTTGGTTTATCCACCTGAATTATGCTATGTATATTATCATTTTTTAAAAACTGCAATCACGTTAAAAAGGTTTTTTTTTATTTTTGAAAACTACAAATAAACATCTAAACATATAAACAATCCCCAGATAAGCACATTATTTGCATTGCAAAATACATATACAGCTGTTAAGATTTGGAGAGAAATGTTGTTGTTGTTGTAATGTGTAATGTTAATAAGTGTCGCATAGGAAAATTTTCACCCAACGAGAGCAAGATTATGAATCTTAGAAGTATAGGAGTTAATTATAGTCTGCCTTTTACTACCGCGTACCCTGGGCGACTTTTTGTTAAGGTGCTAGCTCACCCAGTCAGTAGGCCGCACAGAAACATACAGCTTCCCAGTCCGCTATCCTAATATCAGGTGAACCAGTTGATACTCTGTCCTCTAAATGCCTAACGCTAGGTTAGGAAAGAGTATCGAAGATTTTAGAGTCGTATGTATGATCCGAATGAGGCTCAAGACTGCACTTCCTGCTCTCAAGGGGGACGCTCTAGATCGAGATGGAATAAGTAACTTTGTGCTCGATGTGGCTAGCTATAGGCAACTCCCAATTGTTTTGGTATATAACACCCGGTTATCGGAGATAAAATAAATTTTGAAGGGTTCCGATTTAATTGTTGTCGTTATTTCCATGCTAGATGCGAGACTGTACATGTATGCGTATAGTAGCATTAACCGGTCTTACTAATCGTGGCATTTAGCATAAATTCAAAATATTTTTTGGTGAAGGTGAACACAATTCCGTTGTTGTTCCATTGTTACAAAAGAAAAAACTTAAATGGACATGAATTATATCAGTTTAGTTAGCCATTAAAATAAATGTCTGACTGTGGTTTTTACTGTTTGACAGAGACATGTTAAAAGTTAGAATTCCCTTCTATCTTTGATTTGTAGACATCCATAAGAACAATAATTTGAAGTTTAATTGAATTTCATTTCTTGAGAGAAAGATAAAATGATTATTTGTAACAAAGGTTTAGGACTATAAACAAATTTAACCTGCGTTTTTCGGCCTCCATTACACCACAAATAAACATCGTTTAACTTTTACACTTTATAGATAAGCCCAGATTTTCAAAAAGCAGTGGAGAAATGGCAATTTCATTCTACATTAAACTGATACCTTTAAGGACAATTAAAAAAACCAATAAGCCATCTATTGTGGTGTAACTTAACATTAAAAACTGACCAGTTTAACATGACTGAGGATTTATCCAATTCTGACCAGGTTTAAACTGAAACAACTGTACTTTATCTAACAAAATTTAAAAAAATTAAAATAAAATAAAGTATTTTAACACTATTGAGAAGTGAATCTTAATTTTTCGAAAACTTCAAACTATTTTTGTAATTATATATAATGTCACTTACCCATCAAATAATTCTACCAAAGTATTTATTATATTTTATTCAGTATTAAGTCAGTCTTGTATGATTATGTGTTGTTTTTTTTAAAAAAAGATGGGAAAACAGTTTTTAGAAAACTTATAAACCGAAATTTAAATTAATAACTTAAGTTTTATCCTGAGATACTTAAACCAGGGTTCTAGCAATCTATAAAATATGTTCAACAGAAATAGAAATCATTGAAAGACTTAACCTAGAAGGAACTGTTTAAGTGATAATCTAAAATATTAATTAAGTTTCACAGTGTCTTATTTTTTTAGACAGTTGTTTGAGGTGATTTGTGACGGTACATATTGTCGCTCTGTACGTATTGTAACACATCGGTAAATATCAGATGTCCGACGACAATATCACTGGGCGAAAAATCGCCTTTTATACATCTTTTACTATTCCAAACAGGTATTGGAAAGTTCAACCCTTTGACAAGTCAACATTTCCTATACCTTTCGTTTCACAAAATATCGTCTTTCATATTTTGAATTGTACGGAAGATTCAAAAGGTAATATTTCATCTTTTGACATTATCAAAAGGTGAAATTCCAAAACATTTCGTATACTGTCAAAAGATAACAGTCTCTATTATTACACTTTTGTTTTGTCTAAAACTTCTAAATGCATATGAGAGGCTGTAAAACTTTACATTTTTTTTACACCTTTTAGAATCTGTGAGTCAAAACATATCATATGCCGACACATTTGAACATAATTGATAAAACACATAATGTCAAATTTGAAAAAAAATTAACTATCATCTTTCTTACCTGCTATAAGCTTTGATATAAGTCAAAATGTTAAATTTCGACACCTTTTTATACATGTCGATTAACTCAAAGTGTCATCTTTTTTCACCTGTTATTACCTTTGATAAAACTCAAAATGTCAAATTTTGACACCTTATATACATGTCGACTAACTCTAAATGTCATCTTTTTTCACCTGTAATTACCTTTGATATAACTCAAAATGTCAAATTTTGATGCCTTTTTATACATGTCGACTAACTCAAAATGTCATCTTTCTTCACCTGTTATTACCTTTGATATAACATAAAATGTCAAATTTCGACACCTTTTTATACATGTCGACTAACTCAAAATGTCAGCTTTCTTCACCTGTTATTTCGTTTGATATAACATAAAATGTCAAATTTCAACACCTTTTTATACATGTCGACTAACTCAAAATGTCATCTTTTTTCACCTGTCATTACCTTTGATATAACTCAAAATGTCAAATTCGACATCTTTTTATACAGGTCGACTAAATCAATGTGTCATCTTTCTGCACCTTTTATGACCTTTGATATAGCATAAAATGTCAAATTTCAACACCTTTTATACATGTCGACTAACTCAAAATGCCATCTTTTTTCACCTGTCAATACCTTTGATATAACATCAAATGTCAAATTTCAACACCTTTTTATACATGTCGATTAACTCAAAATGTCATCTTTTTTCACCCGTTATTACCTTTGATATAACTCAAAATGTCAAATTTCGACACCTTTTCTACATGTCGACTAACTCAAAATGTCATCTTTTTTCACCTGTTGATACCTTTGATATAACATAAAATCTCAAATTTCAACACCTTTTTATACATGTCGACTAACTCAACTTGCCATCTTTTTTCACCTGTCAATACCTTTGATATAACATAAAATGTCAAATTTCAACACCGTTTTATACATGTCGATTAACTCAAAATGTCATCTTTTTTCACCTGTTAATTACCTTTGATATAACTCAAAATGTCAAATTTCGACACCTTTTTATACATGTCGATTAACTCAAAATGTCATCTTTTTTCACCTGTTATTATCTTTGATATAACTCAAAATGTCAAATTTCGACAGCTTTTTATGCATGTCGACTAACATAAAATGTCATCTTTTTTCACCTGTCTTACCTTTCATATAACATAAAATCTCAAATTTCAACACCTTTTTATACATGTTGACTAACTCAACTTGCCATCTTTTTTCACCTGTCAATACCTTTGATATAATATAAAATGTCAAATTTTAACACCGTTTTATACATGTCGTTTAACTCAAAATGTCATCTTTTTTCACCTGTTATTACCTTTGATATAACATAAAATGTCCAATTTCGACACCTTTTTATACATGTCGACTAACTGAAAATGTCATCTTTTTTCACCTGTTATTAGCTTTGATATAACACAAAATGTCAAATTTCGACACCTTTTTATACATGTCGATTAACTCAAAATGTCGAATTTCGACAGTTTTTATATATGTCAATTTCATGGTCGTGGTTTGAGTTGTAATATTTTTAAACAATTTTTTTAGCTTTTTGCGACGAAAGCAATGCTATTTACTTATATTTATTGATTAATCTAGGAATACGTTCATGTGCCATGTACTAGCGCAAAATCAAAGCAACTTTTTTATTAATGTGCGAAGAGACAATATGCCAGCTCCCACAGTTCATTATCGTGGCACCGGGTGAATTATTACATACTCTGTCTTCTGAATGCCGAGTGCCAGGCAAACCCCTAACCTCCCGGTTTTGAGGCAGACGCTTTACCACAGTCAACTTGCCGATTACTTTGTCTTGGTTATCAACTTCAATCAACAATATGCATAATGAAGATAACTGTTATTTATTCATTATTTTTATTCAAGATAAATGGAATCAAACTCAATTGGGTATCATATGGGTATTTTTATAAACTCCAATTCCCTTTATTCAATAAGCATACACTCATAGGATTTTACAACTAAGTTGTATGTCGACTAACTCAAAATGTCATCTTTTTTCACCTGTTGATACCTTTGATATAACATAAAATGTCAAATTTCAACACCTTTTTATACATGTCGACTAACTCAACTTGCCATCTTTTTCACCTGTCAATACCTTTATTATAACATAAAATGTCAAATTTCGACACCGTTTTATACATGTCGATAAACTCAAAATGTCATCTTTTTTCACCCGTTATTACCTTTGATATAATCAAAATGTCCAATTTCGACACCTTTTTATACATGTCGACTAACTGAAAATGTCAGCTTTTTTCACCTGTTATTAGCTTTGATATAACACAAAATGTCAAATTTCGACACCTTTTTATACATGTCGATTAACTCAAAATGTCGAATTTCCACAGTTTTTATATATGTCAATTTCATGGTCGTGGTTTGAGTTGTAATATTTTTAAACAATTTTTTTAGCTTTTTGCGACGAAAGCAATGCTATTTACTTATATTTATGGATTAATCTAGGACTACGTTCATGTGCCATGTACTAGCGCAAAACATTTTTTTACATAAAATGTCAAATTTCAACACCTTTTTATACATGTCGATTAATTTAAAATGTCATCTTTTTTCACCTTTTTTAAGCTTTGATATAAGTCAAAATGTCAAATTTCGACACCTTTTTATACATGTCGACTAACTCAAAATGTCATCTTTTTTCACCTGTTATTACCTTTGATAGAACTCAAAATGTCAATTTTACACCTTTTTATACATGTAGACTAACTCAAAATGTCATCTTTTTTCACCCCTTTTAACCTTTGATAGAACTCAAAATTTCAAATTTCGACACCTTTATATATATGTCAATTTCATGATTGTGGTTGGAGTTGTATTATTTTTAAACAATTTTTTTAGCTTTTTGCGACGAAAGCAATGCTATTTATTTATATTTATGGAGTAATATAGGAATACGTTCATGTGTTTTGATTTGCCATATACTAGCGCAAAATCAAAGCATCTTTTTATTAAAGTGCAAAGAGACAATACACTTATAAGATTTTACAATAAAGTCGTATGGTGGCGCATAAATATATAAAACAGTAAATAATGGTCTAGTTTGCCGTTCCGTTTCCCAGTAAACTTTATTTTGGTTTATCCACCTGAATTATGCTATGTATATTATCATTTTTTAAAAACTGCAATCACGTTAAAAAGGTTTTTTTTTATTTTTGAAAACTACAAATAAACATCTAAACATATAAACAATCCCCAGATAAGCACATTATTTGCATTGCAAAATACATATACAGCTGTTAAGATTTGGAGAGAAATGTTGTTGTTGTTGTAATGTGTAATGTTAATAAGTGTCGCATAGGAAAATTTTCACCCAACGAGAGCAAGATTATGAATCTTAGAAGTATAGGAGTTAATTATAGTCTGCCTTTTACTACCGCGTACCCTGGGCGACTTTTTGTTAAGGTGCTAGCTCACCCAGTCAGTAGGCCGCACAGAAACATACAGCTTCCCAGTCCGCTATCCTAATATCAGGTGAACCAGTTGATACTCTGTCCTCTAAATGCCTAACGCTAGGTTAGGAAAGAGTATCGAAGATTTTAGAGTCGTATGTATGATCCGAATGAGGCTCAAGACTGCCCTTCCTGCTCTCAAGGGGGACGCTCTAGATCGAGATGGAATAAGTAACTTTGTGCTCGATGTGGCTAGCTATAGGCAACTCCCAATTGTTTGGTATATAACACCCGGTTATCGGAGATAAAATAAATTTTGAAGGGTTCCGATTTAATTGTTGTCGTAATTTCCATTCTAGATGCGAGATTGTACATGTATGCTCTTGCGTATAGTAGCATTAACCGGTCTTACTACTCATGGCATTTAGCATAAATTTGAAATATATATGGTGAAGTTGAACACAATTTCGTTTGTCGTTCCATTACTAAAAAAGAAAAACTTAAACTTAACGAATTATATCAGATTTACTTAGCCATTAAAATTAATGTCTTGCTGTGATCATTACTGACAGAGACATGTTAGAATTAGTTAGAATTCCCTCCTCTCTTTAATTTGTAGCATCAACTTTGATACATCCATAAGAAAAATAATTGGAATTTTAATTGAATCTCATTTCTTGAAAGAAAGATAAAATGATTATTTGTAACAATGGTCTAAGGCTGTAAACAAATTTAACCTGCGGTTTGTTTTTTTTTTTTTTTTTTTTTTTTTTTTTTTTGCCCCCCCCCCCCATTTCACCACAATTAAACATCGTTTAACCTTTACACTTTATAGACAAGCCCGGATTTTCAAAAAGGAGTGGAGAAATGGCAATTTTCTGCTACATTAAACTGATACCTTTAAGGACAATTAAAAAAACCAATAAGCCATCTATTGTGGTGTAACTTAACATTAAAAACTGACCAGTTTAACATGACTGAGGATTTATCCAATTCTGACTAGTTTTAGACTGAAAAAACTGTACCTTATCTGACAAAATTAGAAAAAAATAAATAAAATAAATCAAAGTACGTAAAAACTGATGAGATTTGAATCTTAATTTTTCGAAATCTTCAAACTATTTTTTGTAATTATATACAAAATTATAATGTAACTTACCCCTAAAATAATTCTACCAAAGTATTTATTATATTTGATTCAGTATTAAGTCAGTCTTGTATGATTATGTGTTTTTTTTTTTTTTTTTTTTTTTTTAAAAGATGGGAAAACAGTTTATAGAAAACTTATAAATCCGAAATTTAAATTAATAACTTTACTTAAGTTCTATCCTGAGATTCTTAAACAAGGGCTCTTGAAATGCATTAAATATCTTCAACAGAAATAGAAATCATTGAAAGCCTTAACCTAGAAGGAACTTTTTAAGTGACAATTTAAAATATTAATTAAGTTTCATAGTATCCTATTTATCTAAGACAGTTGTTTGAGGTGATTTGTGACAGTATATATTGTCGCTCTGTACATATTGTAGCATATCGATAAATATCAGATGCCCGACGACAATATGTACCCTGTCACTGTACAAATTGTCGTCTACCTAATATGGTTTATATTATTGAGATGATGATGATGATGATGATGATGATGATGATGATGATGATTGGACATTTTCAAATTGAATATGAAAAATGATGTTTTAGTTTCAATCACCAACAGATACTGTAAGATACTGTAATTAAACTATACATTGAGTATCTCTCTCTCTTTCTTTCTCTAATTTATTCAAACACTCTTTAAAAACCTCAAATGCTTCAATTCCTGCATTGTTTTATAGTTTTGTTTAAGTATAGGCAAATTTAATTATATGCATGTATATGCAAATAAAAAATATTTAAAAAAAGAAACTTATGATTATTTTTCTAAATTTATCTTTGATTGCTGTTATAAGTGAATTGAATGGTGGCACAGAGGTTACATGAAATATATTTTTCCTATTACGTGCGCACGTATTACCTTTTACGTGCGCACGTAATACCATTTCGTGCGCATGCACGTACTAACCAATACGTGTGCAGGTATTACCTATTACGTGTGCACGTAGTAACCTTTTACGTGCGCAGGTATTACCTATTACTAAAAGGTAAAACGTGCGCACGTATTAGTTAACCTATTACGTGCGCACGTATTACCTATTAGTTATACGTGCGCATGTATTGGTTACTTCGTGCGCACGTAATAGGTTCATACGTGCGCACGTAATATGAAAAATATATTTCATGTCACCTCTGTGCCACGGTAGAATTGGGATAGATACATAAAAATTTACTGTGCACTACCCCTAAAATATATATTAAGGTAATTGATTTCCAATGAAATAATAAAACTTACGGGAATCCGATACAAAACAAAACAGCAGTCCGTATATTGTTTTGACAATAACAAATCTGAATTTTATTCTTTGAACTGATATGTACGTTGCCAGGTCCATTTGAACGTACAGACTTGATTAACAAACTTTTAACGGTTTTTCATAATGATTCCGAAATATGTCAGGAAGTCTTTCAAACCATCTTTCCTTTGCCAAATATAAACTTCTGGTTTTTTTTCTTTATCAGTCTCGTCCAAAATGCCTTCATGTACTGCAGAAAGGCGCGAAAACACTGCCAAAACACCTGGTTTCGGAATCCTGTTTATTTCGCCTAGGGTCCCTCTGTCATGACTCACCTTGCGCAAACTTTTACAAAATGTTTGCAGTTCTCCACTTATCTTGTATTTCCCTTCTTGCTTCTCTATCGCCCATGACTCTTTTAAAAATTGTTTCATAAGCTGAACCTCATTTCTCTTTTTATTGATTTTGTACGCCCCAGTATCCTTTAAGATAACCAAAATGAATAAACGGGCCCATAATCTAACAATCGTACAAGTGACCATGAAGATGAATGTTTGGAGTTACACATTCCTGTAAATACAACTGCACAAACACTTCACAAAACTGCAACATAAATCTGTTGGCAATTTTGGCGCTATCTACTGTTATGTATCTCTTACACACCCTTTTGCATGCTAACACAAATTTTATCCGGCACTTTAAGTGACATTCTTGAAGAATTCTTTTTGGCAGTACATTGAAATCAGTACTGTCTAATTTTTAGCTGGTCTGCATTAAATGATCCGAATGATGTCGAAATTTTTTGTGCAAGTTTTCCAACATCAGTTGGACAGTTATAATTTTCTATTTTGATTTTAAATGTTTTGCAATGTTCCTCCAACAGTAATTTTTTGTTTTCCACACTGAGATCATGTGTTTCGCTGTTGCAAAAAAGATTATGCATGGGATCGATCGACGTCATTCTGACGTCATTTCTTCAACTTTTCTTGGAAACTATTCTCTTTACCAACTCCTCCTAGAAACTGTTTTTACACTTTAACACCCCATTGTTCAAACTACATGTATAATTATAGTTTCCCGTTTAAATGACACATATCTAGGAACATTGCAAATACAACTACCTACTTAATAATTTAAGTATTTGTATAATTGGAACCAGTCTACATTCAACATAAGACCATGATTGCTGTGTTCAGTAAAAAAGTTATGTTTAAGCCCATTCAATTCTTCCAAATTTTTATTCCATCATATATGTCGCACATAACATATTTTAACGTTTTTCTTGTTTTCGCCTGTTTTCACAAAGATCTTCGGTTAGTAATTCGCTATGACAGAGTGGTTATTCGCCATGACAGCGTGGTTATTCGCCATGACAAAGTAATAATTCGTCATGACAAACAAAAATTCGCCATGACAGATTAGTAATTCGCCATGACAGAGAAGTAATTCGCCGTGACAAAAAAGTATTCAACATGACAGATTAGTAATTAGACATAACAGTTAGAAATTCGGACTGACAGTTTAGAATTCGTCATGACAGAGTAGTAATTCGCCACAACAGATTAGAAATTCTTCACGACAGAATAGTAATATACCAAGAAGTAATTCGTTATGACAGATTTGTAATTCGCCATGACAGAGAAGTAATTCGCTGTGACAGAGAAGAAATTCAACATGACAGATTAGTAATTAGCCATGACAGTTAGTAATTCGTCCTGACAGATTAGAATTCGTCATGACATAGTAATTAGCCATAACAGTTAGTAATTCGCCCTGACAGATTAGAATTCATCATGATAGAGTAGTAATTCGCCACGACAGATAGGAAATTCGCCACGAAAAAGTAGTCATCGCCATGACAGAGAAGTTATTTGCCATGACAGAGTAGTAATTCGCCATAACAGATTAGAAATTCGCCACGACAGAGTAGTAATTTACCAAGTAGTAATTCGTCATGACTTATTTGTAATTCGCCATGACAGAGTAGTAGTTCGCAGTGACAGAGAAGTAATTCAACATGACAGATTAGTAATTAGCCATAACAGTTAGTAATTCGTCCTGACAGATAAGAATTCGTCATGACATAGTAATTAGCCATAACATTAGTAATTCGCCCTGACAGATTAGAATTCGTCATGACAGTAGTAATTCGCCACGACAGATTAGAAATTCGCCACGACAGAGTAGTTATTTGCCATGACAGAGTAGTAATTCGCCATTCGAGAGTAGAAGTACGTCATGACAAAGTAGTAGTTCACCATGACCGAGAAATTAATCGGCATTACAAAATAGTAATTAGCCATGACAGAGTGGTAATTCGCCATTACAGAATAGTACTTCATAAAAGACAGAGAAATAATTCAACATGACATGAAGATAATCGCCATGGCTAATTAGTATTTCTTTTAGCCATGACAAAGAAGTTATTTATCATGACACTATAGCAAATGGAAAAGACAGCGTATTTATTCGCCATCGCATGATACTAATTACCAATGACAGAGAAATAACATGCGAGGGTTAAGATTTTTAATTTTCACGGTGTTATTGTTATCAATTATTATATTACAAAAATATTTGTGCGTGGGATTGGCACATGTGTATTTCTTGATGTTCTTGCGTGCACTCGGGGTAATTTTTAGTTTACCCGATGAGTGGTTGCAGACTAACATCATCCATCAGTTCCGAGTTGTTTTTCATTTACTCCAATGCCGAGAACCAGCAGTAAAAGCTTTCAGCGCCTTTTGTTAACGCTGTCATATGCTACTTTTGAATTTTTAGAAAAAAAACACAAATAAAAAGTTGCATATTAATACTTTTTAAGAATTGCATTATTTCATAAAATTTCAAGCCCAGTACATGACAAACGAGGCCGGGTATTAAAAAAAGATTCCGGGCGAACTTTACAACTAGACCACAAGGGAGGTATAAAACATTGAATACTGAATCGAGTGATGTAATATCAAAACTGCCAATCGCATCATTTTATATTTTTGGAATTGTTATTGTTTCAGAGATATGATAAACTTTAAACAGATTTTGAATCTTAGTAGTGAAATCCTTGATAATTTATATAAACATACGTTTAATCGATACAGGATTTCTTGTATTGGTTTGCTGTGGATATAATTCATTTATTTTTTTCTTTTTTTTTTCTTTTAGCATAGTTACATACTCTTCTTCATGCATAGTTGATATAAAATAAATTTTTATATGATCAAAAGCATGAAAGTTCTTTTCAACTTGATATCAAATATGCACTTTGTTATTATGTTGTTACAAACAACACGATTCCAAAAATTGTTTCTTATTAATACAAAAATAAACTAGGAATTTAAATTTTATATTTAAGTAAATGTTTTATATAATAATGTGCCAAAATCCAAAAAAGGGTAAGATTGATAGAAATTGGACCACTGCACAGATTTGCTTGCATGATGTATGTCTACATATCATCAATAATACAGTAATATTAATTATTTAATAATTTTTAGAAACTGACTCGAGAAATGTTGTTCATGTTATGAAATGCGTATCATATTTTAATAATTACTTAATTCAATTTTCCAGTTGTCTTTTGCTTATGAGGAAAAGTAGACTATATTTCAGTATTTGAGTACAATTATAAGATCAAAAAGCTGCTAGTGTCTAGGGAGAGAATGGAACAGGGTGTGGACTTCGAAATTCACTGAAAATAAGAAATGCTGGGGAATATACAATATTAAATTCAGTAAAATGTATGTTTCATCTTGGTTAAAAATAGATAAATTAAGCTAGTGTCATGTGCAGAATTTTTAATTTCTATGAAAAGATGTATTCAAAATTCGGCTCATGCAGTGATTTTTTAAATTTTTTTTTTGGAAAAATTCAAAAGTCTGTTATAAAGTTTTGTTGAATATAAATGGTGTATTTTAAGTTACATTTTTATTATTTAACAAGTGGCTTGAATTGGTTCGAAATTTTTAAAGCTACTTATTGTATACTTATGAATAGTGTATGGCAGAAAACATTTTAACTGTCATTTACACCTTGAGGAATGAAAAAGACACAGATTCAGTTTATGTTAAGTTAGGTGGATAAATATTACGTCATCTCAATCACTTTTCAGATAATAGGTACAGATGGGACTTAGATCTGACAGCCAAACCCCCAACTGTGAAATGGTGCCATAAACCTAAACATGAATAAAGACATCCCTTAACCAATGTATCTCTGACAGTTTTATAACCTCAAATAAAAAAGACACTTCCTTTCCCTTATTTGAGAGATAAGAACGCACGTTACTTAAAGTTTTAAAATCAAGTATGTCCGATATTAAATCTATGACAGACTGTGATGGAAGAACTTATGCAAAGTTAGCAGTGATGAAAGTGATGGAGTTGAAGAGAGTGAAATAGATACAACTGCTCTTGATGCTAATAGCCAGATAAACTTATAAATGTAAGAGCACACACACACAAACACACACACACACACATAATGGTATTCATCTCCTAAATCAGTGTTAAAAAGTTAACGCAATTTATTTTATTTCTTTTTTTATATGAATAAGTGGTTTTTGGTAACCACATCTGAAATTACTCAAATGAAATAGTTTTATTTAAGTGAGAAAGTTCTGAAGTTAAATAATGAGTATATGATTTTTTTCCTTTTTATAAGATGTGCAATTTAAAAACCAACTTTGTAAAAATGAACAACTAACGTTCTAGATAATTTAAAAAAGTATTTTTAGACTATTAACTTCCTCATTCAAAATGATCCCTATCATTAATTAAATTAAATTAAATTAAATTAAATTAAATTAAATTAAATTAAATTAAATTAAATTAAATTAATTTAATTTAATTTAATTTTTTAATTTAATTTAATTTAATCAATTTATTTTAATTTAATCAATTTAATTTAATCAATTTAATTTAATTTAATTATTTTTATTTTTTTTTATAAAGTATTTTATTTTATTATAGGTACAATGTTGAGGTATTTCACTACCAAAAAGCAGGAAGAAACATAAAAAAGAAAAAGAAACTGGATGCTGGAAAGAGAAGACGTGTTTTGTATGAAAGAAAAAAAAAGAAGTATTAAAACTTATCTGAAACTGAGTGTGTTAAAACTCGTTAGGAGTACAAAAAGAGGGTCTTTTTTGGCCGAATGATCTAAAACGGCCGCTTACGGACCACAGTGCCTCCGATAGCCTAAGATCGAATCCCGATGAGGCAAATCTTAGTGTGAGAAATTTTAAAGTTCGCTTGCCGAAGGTCGGTTTTAGTGACAGTTACCCATCACGAACATGTAACAGTTCATCATTTTTCTCTATTTTGCTGTTAAAAGCAGGATTATGAAAATCAAATAGATGTGCATTTATTGGTCGTATATCTGGCCCCAGTTTCACAATCATTCACTAAGCTGAATGTACACTCAAATCAAATTAGGAAATATTTTAATTTTTAAGACATTAAAAAATTAAGATTGAATATCGTATGTCATATTGAACAAAACATTGTCTTATATAACAAAAAATTTTGAAAATTTTGATGAGAGAAAAATGGGAATTTTTGAGTTTAGCATATGTACTTAACTGAGTGAATGATTGTAAACTGACAGGAGTCTTGTCTTCTAGATCACAAAATCCTCAAGTGCTTTTTTAAAAATATACTACATTATGCAACGATAAAGAAAATATAAATACATTTAAACTTATTTCTTAGAAATCAAATAGAAGACTTGCAGCTCTGCAACAAATTACCATCGGTGATGCAAAGAAACAAAAAATTGCAAAGGTTTTAAAACCTGCTTACAGTATATGTCAAAAAACGAGAAGTGTGAGGATGGCTTGATCAAGCTTCAACCTTCCTGACAGAGTGAAAAGTTTAAGAAATACAAAGCAATACAAGACAACAAATATCTTGACACTTGTTCCACAAAGAGTAAAAGATTGATGCAAATAAGGACAATTGTAACAGAACATAAAAAAGATTGTCTTCAGTTGTCTGAGGACATGAGCTGAATATTTAACGGACGGTGAAAACCAGAAACACTTAGTAATCTATCATGTTATTTATAAAAAAAATTGTTTCGAGGAATCTCAATGGCGGAGTTGTCGAACGCGTTTTTGTTTGTTATCAATTTATATTATAACTGTAATAAAATATTTACATCATTGAATGTGTTTTTAATAAAGTGTAAGAAGGATGATACGGGATAAGAAAAAGTCGACAAAAGCATCGATTTGCAAAACACAATTTTGATTTTTTCTAAGAAAGTTGGTCTTTGGAATAAGTGAATTTAATTTGTTTTGGAAGGCTAAAAATGGTATACCTTTTCTGTTCAAATGATGTTAGTTTGTCAAAAAACCATATTTTGATGTACAAAATGTATTGAAAGGCTAAAAAATGCATCTTTTTGAAATCAAAAGATGTAAATATGTCACAAAAGACAATATTTTGATGTACAAAATGTACAAAAAGGCTTATAAATGGTCATCTTTTTGTGAGTCAAAAGATTTAAATATCTCACAAAAGATCATCATTTGCTGTACAAAATCTACAAAAAGGCTAATAAAAGGTCATCTTTTTATGAGTCAAAAGATGTAAATATGTCACAGAAGATCATTGTTGATGTACAAAATGTACTAAAAGGCTTAAAAAGGTCATATTTTTGTGAGTCAAAAGATGTAAATATGTCACAAAAGACCATCTGTTGATGTACAAAATGTAATAAAGGCTAAAAAATGTCATCTTTTTGTTAGTTAAAAGATGTAAAATATGTCTCAAAAGATCATATTTTGATGTACGAATTTTACTAAAAGGCTTAAAAAGGTAATCTTTATGTGAGTCAAAAGATGAAATTTGTCACAAAAGATCATCTCTTTATGTACAAAAATGTATTAAAAGGCTAATAAAAGGTAATCGTTTTGTGAGTCAAAAGATGTAAATATGTCACAAAAGATCATCATTTGCTGTACAAAATGTACTAAAAGGCTAATAAAAGGTCGTCTTTTTGTGAGTGAAAAAATGTAAATATGTCACAAAAGACCAACTTTTGGATGTACATAATGTACTAAAAGGCTAGAAAAGGGCATTTTTTTGTGAGTCAAAAGATGTAAATATGTCACAAAAGATCATCTTTTCGTTTACAAAATGCACAGAAAAGATACAAAAGGTCATCTTTTGAAGGTCAAAAAGTAAATACACCAAATGTAGAATTGTGTGTTTTACAAAAGGTTCTCAAAGTTTTAGAAAAGTAATCTTTTGCAGGTTATTTTGATTTAGATATGGTCATATTTACTGTATTAAATGTATTAAAACAATAGAAAATGTCGTATTTTAGAGAGACAAAAGATGTTGGTTTGGCACAAAAAAATCACATTTTGTTGCCTTTCAGATTTTATAAAAGTTAATATTTTGTTACCTTTTTTTTCTACCAAAAGTGAGCCATTTGTGATTCCCAAAAGGTATTCAAAAGATAATATTTTTACACTTTTCCAAAAAGTTGGATATGTCATCAAAAGTTAATAAAAGCTTTACAAAAGATGGTCTTTTAATCACCTTTTATTTAAACTAAAAGGTGATTTTTCGCTATGTACCCTGTCCTCACTGGACAAATTGTTTTCTTCCTAGTATGGTTTATATTATTGAAATGATGATGATGATGATTGGACATTTTCAAAAGGCAAATCGAATAAGAAAATTGATGTTTTAGTTTCAATAACCAACAGATACTGTAAGATACTGTAATTAAACTACACACTGAGTATCTCGAGAATTAGCCCATTATTAATATTCAATACTAGTATATTATCCTGCAATGTTTAATAGTTTTGTTTATTAGCATAGGCAAATTTAATTATATACATGTATATACAAATAAAAATATTTTTTAAAAAAAGAAAAGAAAAAAGAAACTTTTGATTTTTTTCTAAGTATATCTTTGATTGCTGTTATAAGTGAATTGGATAGATACATATTTATTTACTATGCACTACCCCTAAGATATATATCAAGGTAATTGAAATTGTTTTTCATTGAATAAATACGGGAATCCGATACAAAACAAAACAGCAGTCCGTGATTTTTCCGTCAGCTGTTTGAAAAAGTTCGCTCGATTGTTATAAACTTTCTAATGGCATCTACCACTCCACACCGTATTTGATTATATACGTTTTTAAATCTCTTCTCTTCTTTTTGCGGAAAGTATTTGAGGTGATTAGGGAAATAGAACTGCTTTTAAATTTAAAATTACAGTAAATAACACATACTGAAATTCTAAATATATTATACGTATCCCTAACTGTACAACATTTCATTTTAGCGAGACAATTATGTCAGTGCACGGTGGTACTCTCTCTCTCTCTCTCTCTCTCTCTCTCTCTCTCTCTCTCTCTCTCTCTCTCTCTCTCTCTCTCTCTCTCTCTCCAAATATACTTATATATTGCTTAGAGATACAAAATATATTTTTGTATATCTGTTTTTGTTTTAGACAACATCAAAAATTTTAATTTGTTTTCCACACAATATACTGCTCTTTGGGAGAGAGCGTTAACATAACTTCTTTTTTGTCTAATATTGTTTTGACAATAACCAATCTGCATTTTATTCTATGAACTGGTATATTTGTTGTCGGGCCCCTTTGAACGTACAGACTTGATTAACAAACTTCTAATAGTTTTCCATAATCATTTCGCAATATGTCAGTAAGTCTTTCAAACCATCTTACCTTGGCCAAATAATAACAGTTTTTTTTCTTTATCAGTCTCGTCCCAAATGCCTTCATGTACTGCAGAAAGGCGCGAAGACATTGCCAAAGCACGTGGTTTCTTAACCATGTTTATTTCGCCTAGGGTCTCTCTGTCATGACTTACCTCACGCAGACTTTTAAAAACTGGTTGCAGTTCTTTACTTATCTTGTATATCCCTTCTTGCTCCTCTCTCGTCCATTCCTCTTTCAAAAATTGTTTCATTAGCTGAACCTCATTTTTCTTTTTATTGATTTTGTACGCCCCTAGTATCCTATTAGATAACCAAAATTAATAAACAGGCCCATAATCTGATAGTCGTACAAGTGACCATAAAGATGCATGTTTGGAGTTACACATTCCTGTCCATACAACTGCTCAAACATTTCACAAAACTGCAACATAAATCTGTTGGCAATTTTGGCGCTGTCTACTGTTAGGTATCTCTAACACACTCTTTTGCATGCTAACACAAATTTCCGTTGGCACTTTAAGTGACATTCTTGAAGAATTCTGTTTAGGCATTAAATGATCCGAATAATGTCGAAAATTTTTGTGGAAGTTTATCAACATCAGTTGGACAATTATATTTTTCTATTTTGCTTTCAAATGTTTTGCAATGATCCTCCAACAGTAATTTTTTTGTTTTCCACACTGAGATCATGTGTTTTGCTGTTGCCAAAGAGATTATGCATGGGGATCGATCGACGTCATTCTGACGTCATCTCTTCAACTTCTCCTGGAAACTATTCTCTTCACCAACTTCTCCTTAAAACTGTTTTTTACACTTTTACACCCCATTATTCAAACTATATGACTTTATAGTTATATTTTCCCGTTTAAATGGCACATATCTAGGTAGATTGCAAATACAAACACCTACTGAATAATTTTGTGTACTTATATACTTATATAACCATTCTACATTCAACATTAGACCATGATTGCTGTGTATAGTAAAAAAGTAAATGCGAGGGTAAAGATTTTTAATTTTCATGGTGTTATTGTTATCAATTTTTACTTGTGCGTGTGATTGGCACATGTGTGTTTCTTGATGTTCTTGCGTGCACTCAGGGTAACTTTTAGGTAATAGTTTACCGAATGAAAAATTGCAAACTAACATATCACCAATCAGTTCCGAGTTGTTTTTCATTTACTCCAATGCCGAGAGCCAGACGTGAAACTTAATTTTTTTAGCCCCTTTTGTTAACGCTGTCATATGCTACTTTTGGATTTTTAGAAAAAAATACAAATAAAAAGTGGCATATCAATACTTTTTAAAAATTGCATTATTTCATTAAATTTCAAGCCCAGCACATGACAAACGAGGCCGCGTATTAAAAAAGATTCCGGGCGGACGTTACAACTAGACCACAAAGGAGGTATAAAACATTTACTACTGAATCAAGTGATGTAATATCAATACTTCCAATCGCATCATTTTAAGTTTTTGGAGTTGTTATTGTTTCAGAGATAAGATAAACTTTCAACAGATTTTGATTCTTACCAGTGAAATCCTTGATAATCTATATAAACATACGTTTAATCGATACAGGAATTCTTGTATTGGTTTGTTGTGGATATTATTTATTTATTTATTTATTTATTTGTTTGTTTGTTTGTTTGTTTATTTAATTACTTATTTATTTATTTATTTGTTTGTTTTTTTATTTGCATAGTTACAAACTCTTGTTTATGCATAGTTAATATTAAATATTTTTATGCGATCGAAAGCATGAAAGTTCCTCTCAACTTACATCAAATATGTACTCTGTTATTATGTTGTCCATTAAAAATGGAATTTTAATTTACGAATAACACGATTCCAAAAATTGCTTGTAATTAATACAAAAATATTGAATTTATATAAATTTTATATTTAAGTTAATGTTTTATATAACCATGTGCCAAAATCAATATAAGGGTAAGATTAATAGAAATTGGACCACTGAACAAATTGCTTGCATAATGTATATCTACTTAACATCAATAATACAGTTATAATAATTATATCTTAGTTATTGGAAACGGACTCGAGAAATGTTGTTCAAGTTATGAAACGTCTATCATATTTTAATAATTACTTAATTCAATTTTCAAGTTGTCTTTTGCTTATAAGGAAAAGTAGACTTAATTTCAATATTTGAATACAATTATAAAATAAATTAAAAAAGCTGCACGTGTCCGAGGAGAGAATGGAACAGGTTGTGGACTTCAAAATTCACTGAAAGGGAGAAATGCTGGGGAATATACAAGATTAAATGCAGTTAAATGTAGGTATCATCTTGGTTAAAAATTAGATAAATTAAGCTAGTGCCATGTGCAGAACTTTTAATTTTTACGTAAAGATATATTCAAAATTCGGCTTATGCAGTGAATTTTTAATAATTTTTTTTGTAAAAATTCAAAAGTCGGTAATTATGTTTTGTTGTGATATAAATGGATTGTGTATTTTAAGATACATTTTTATTATTTTACAAGTGACTTGAATTGGTTCGAAATTTTTTTTGAAGCTACTTATTGTATACTTATGAATAGTGTATGGCATAAGACATTTTGCCTGTCATTTACACCTGGAAGAATGAAAAAGACACAGATTCAATTTATGTTAAGTTAGGAGGATTAGTATTATGTCATCTCAATCACTGTTCAGATAATAGGTACAGATGGGACTTGGATCTGACAGCCAAACCCCAAACTGTGAAATGGTGCCATAAACCTAGACATGAATTAAGACATCCCTTGTCCAATGTATCTCTAACAGTTTTATAACCTCAAATAAGAAAGGCACTTCCTTTCCCTTTTTTGAGAGATAAGAATGCACCTTGCTTAAAATTTTAAAATCAAGTATGTCGGATATTAAATCTATGACAGACTGTGATGAATGAACTTATGAAAAAATAAGCAGTGATGAAAGTGATGGAGTTGAAGACAGTGTAATGGATACAGCTGCGCTAATGCTAATAGTCAGACAAAATTATAAATGTATTCCTTAAGAGCACACACACACACACACACACACACACACACACATAATGGTATTCATCTCCTAAATCAGTGTTACAAAGTTCACACAATCTATTTTATTTCTTTTTCCAACATGAATAAGTGGTTTTTGGTTACCACATCTGAAATTACTGAAATAAAATAGTTTTATTTCATTTAGAAAGTTCTGAAGTTAAATAATGAGTAAATGATTTTTATCTTTCTATAAGATGTGCGATTAAAAAACCAACCAAAAATGATCAACTGACGATCTAGATAATTCTAAAAAAAATTATACGTATCATAAAGTAAATTTAATTTAATTTAATCAAATTAAATTACTTTTATATTTTTTTTATAAATAATTTTATTTTATTAAAGGTGAAGTGTTGAGGTATTTCACTACCAAAAAAAAAACAAGAGGAAACTGAAAAGAGAAGACGTGTTCTGTATGAAAGATAAAAAAGAAGTAAGTATTAAAACTTATCTGAAACCGAGTGTGTTAAAACTCGTTAGGAGTCTAAAAAGCGGGCCTAATTGTCCGAATGATCTAAAACGCGCGCTTACGGATCACAGTGACTCTGACATCTGAATCCTGATTAGGCAATACTAGTGTGAGAAAGGATTTAAGTTCGCTTTGCCGAAGGTCGGTTTTCTCTAATTTTCTCCAACAATCATGGACTGGCACCTTGATACAAGTGACAATTTTTTACTTAAACGTAAAATTAACTCGACTCAGTATATAAAAAGGCCTAAAATATTTAAAATACTTTTGTTCAAAAATGAATTTCTTTCTCAAATTTTCTATGTCAATCTCAAACTACCCAATGGCATCTAGGAAAAAAAAGCATTGAATATATGTATATATAGTGTATCAAAACATTCCTAAATGAGAATTTCCTAAATTAATGTTAAAATGTTTACTTTTGTTTTCTGTTATCTATGAAATTTAAACTTGCTATTATTTTTTAATTTTCTTTTTAGAAATAGTAGAATTTGAAACAAATGAAGTTTAATTTTTAAAAAATCAAATAACTTAATATCGCATCAATACATTAAACATATCAACTCAAATTTTGGTTAACATCTCAGCAACATTTATTAAAATTACAAAATCATGGTTTACTTGCAATGGATAATTTTGAAGAGAAAATGGCAAATTTTGAGGAAAGTCATTGTTCATTTGCTTTATTTAAAAATTTATTTGAAATTCATTTACAGCATTTCATACATCTTAATATTTTGTGCCTTCTTGGCTCTCTGGGATTGTGTCCGTCTCGAAAGCGCGAGGTCGTAGATTCGAACCCTGGCTGCGGCATATATATGGCACATTTTCTTTTCATTATTTGATTTGAAATTTAGTATAATATAATACAACAAAGTTAATAAATAAATAAATAAATAAATAAATATCCACCAACATAGAGATTATATTTTACGAATAATTCTTTTTTGGTTCAAAAGTGCAAATATATTCATGACTTCATTATTTAAAGTATTGAACCAAAATGCGATGTTCAGTATTCTTAATCATACATATCACAATAATACATTTTCTTCGATATAAATTATAATTGATTGAATTTTAAAAAATAAATTACGCTCTTAAAACAAGGTGTTGAATTGAATTTTAATATGCAAGATGATAAATAAATCAATGGAAAATTACATTTATTTTCGATAGTTACCAATCACTAGAATTTAGTTTTTATTTCATTGAAACACCAATCAATTTTCATGGTTGATTTATTTTGGATTATAAAAATAACAGAAAGTCTTGCGCACGGAGAGGAGGTGCAGTATTTGATAGTTACCCATCACGAACATTTAACAGTTCATCAGTTTTCTCTATTTTACTGTTAAAAGCAGAATTATGAAAATCAAATAGATGTATATTGGAGCACTTGCTCTTTGTATATCTGCCCCCAGTTTCACAATCATTCACTAAACTGAGTGTACACTCAATTCAAATAAGAAATATTTTAATTTTTAAGACATTAAAAAAAATTAAAATTGAATATCTTCACATTTAAATTGTTAAGTGTGGGTTTGTTAAACAAAACATTGTCTTATATAACTTAAAATTTTGAAAATGTTGATGAGAGAAAAATGAGTATATTTAAGTATAGTGTATGTGCTTAACTGAGTGAATAATTGTGAAACTGACTGGATTCTGGTCTACTTCTAGATCAGAAAACCCTCAAGTGTTTTAAATATACTACATTATGCAACGATAAAGAAAATATGAATATATTTAAACTTATTTTTTAGAAATCAAATAGAAGACTTACAGCTCTGCAACAAATTACCATCGGTTATGCAAAGAAACAAAAAATTGCAAAGGTTTAAAACCTGCATACATGTCAAGTGACGAGGAGTGTGAGGATGACTTTATCATGCTTCAACCTTCCTGGCAGAGTGAAAAGTTTAAGAAATACAAAGCAATACAAGACAACAAATATCTTGACACTTGTTCCACAAAGAGTAAAAGATTGATGCAAAAAAGGAGAATTATAACAGAACATGAAAAAGATTGTCTTCAGTTGTCTGAGGACATGATCTGGAATTTTAAGGACGGTGAAAACCAGTAACACTTAGTAATCTATCATGTTATTTATATAAATATATATATTTTTATCTCGAGGGATCTCAGTGGCGGAGTTGTCGAACGCGTTTTCGTTTGTTATCAAATTGTATGATACATGGAATAAAATATCTACACCATTGAATGTGTTTTTCAATAGTGTAAGAAGGATGAAACGGGATAAGAAAAGTCGACAAAAGCAAATGTACAAAATGTACTAAAAGGCTAGAAAAGGTCATCTTTTGTGAGTCAAAAGATGTAAATATGTCACAAAAGACCATCTTTTGATGTACAAAATGTACAAAAAGGTAATCTTTTCGTGAGTCAAAAGATGTAAATATGTCACAAAAGACCAACTTTTAATGTACAAAATGTACTAAAATGCTAGAAAAGGTAATCTTTTCCTGAGTCAAAAGATGTAAATATGTCATAAAAAACCAACTTTTAAAGTACAAAATCTACTAAATGGCTAAAAAAGGTCATCTTTTTGAGGGTCAAAATTTGTAAATTTGTCACAAAAGATAAACTTTTAATGTACAAAATGTACTAAAATGCTAGAAATCGTAATCTTTTGTCAGTCAAAAGATGTAAAAATGTCACAAAAGACCATCTTTTGATATACAAAATGTACAAAAATGCTTAAAAAAGGTAATCTTTCCGAAATGAAAAGATGTAAATATGTCAAAAAAGACCAACTTTTAATGTACAAAATGTACTAAAATGCAAGAAAAGGTCATCTTTTTGTGAGTCAAAAGATGTAAATATCTCACAAAAGACCATCTTTCGATGTACAAAACGTACAAAAAGGCTGGAAAAGGTCATTTTTTGTGAGTCAAAAGATGTAAATATGTCACAAAAGACCATATTTCGATGTACAAAATGTTCTTAAATGCTAGAAAAGGTCATCTTTTCGAAATCAAAAGATGTAAATATATCAAAAAAGACCAACTTTAAATGTAAAAAATGTACTAAAATGCTAGAAAAGGTCATCTTTTCGTGGGTCAAAAGATGTAAATATGTCACAAAAGATCAACTTTTGATGTACAAAATGTACTAAAAGGCTAGAAAATGTAATCGTTTTTTAAGTGAAAAGATGTTAATATGTCACAAAAGACCATCTTTTGATGTACAAAATGTACAAAAAGGTAATCTTTTCGTGAGTCAAAAGATGTAAATATGTCACAAAAGACCAACTTTTAATGTACAAAATGTACTAAAATGCCAAAAAAGGTAATCTTTTCCTGAGTCAAAATTTGTAAATTTGTCACAAAAGATAAACTTTTAATGTACAAAATGTACTAAAATGCTAGAAAAGGTAATCTTTTGTCAGTCAAAAGATGTAAAAATGTCACAAAAGACCATCTTTTGATGTACAAAATGTACAAAAATCCTTAAAAAAGGTAATCTTTCCGAAATGAAAAGATGTAAATATGTCAAAAAAGACCAACTTTTAATGTACAAAATGTACTAAAATGCAAGAAAAGGTCATCTTTTTGTGAATCAAAAGATGTAAATATGTCACAAAAGACCATATTTCGATGTACAAAATGTTCTAAAATGCTAGAAAAGGTCATCTTTTCGAAATCAAAAGATGTAAAGATGTCAAAAAAGACCAACTTTTAATGTACAAAATGTACTAAAATGCAAGAAAAGGTCATCTTTTTGTGAGTCAAAAGATGTAAATATCTCACAAAAGACCATCTTTCGATGTACAAAACGTACAAAAAGGCTGGAAAAGGTCATTTTTTGTGAGTCAAAAGATGTAAATATGTCACAAAAGACCATATTTCGATGTACAAAATGTTCTTAAATGCTAGAAAAGGTCATCTTTTCGAAATCAAAAGATGTAAATATATATCAAAAAAGACCAACTTTAAATGTAAAAAATGTACTAAAATGCTAGAAAAGGTCATCTTTTCGTGAGTCAAAAGATGTAAATATGTCACAAAAGATCAACTTTTGATGTACAAAATGTACTAAAAGGCTAGAAAATGTAATCGTTTTTTAAGTGAAAAGATGTTAATATGTCACAAAAGACCATCTTTTGATGTACAAAATGTACTAAAAAGCTAGAAAAAATAATCTTTTTAAGAGTCAAAAGATGTAAATATGTCACAGAAAATCAACTTTTTCTGTACAAAATGTACTAAAATGCTAGAAAAGGTAATCTTTTTGAGGGTCATAAGATGTAAATATGTCACAAAAGACAAACTTTAAATGTACAAAATGTACTAAAATCCTTGAAAAGGTCATCTTTTTGTGAGTCAAAAGATATAAATATGTCACAAAATATCAACTTTTAATGTACAAAATGTACTAAAAGGTTAAAAAAGGTCACCTTTTTGAGAGTTAAAACATGTAAATATTTCACAGAAGATCAACTTTTAATCTACAAAATGTACTAAAAGGCTAATAAAGGTAATCTTTTTGAGGGTCAAGAGATGTAAATATGTCACAAAAGACCATCTATTGATGTACTAAATGTAATAAGAGGCTAGAAAAAGTAATCTGTTTGAAAGACAAAAGATATAAATATGTCACAAAAGATAAACTTTTAATGTACAAAATGTACTAAAAGGCTAAAAAGGTCATCTTTTTAGAGTCAAAAGATGTAATTATGTCCCAAAAGATCAACTTTTAATGTACAAAATGTACTTAAAGGCTAAAAAAGGTAATCTTTTTGAAGGTCAAAAGATGTAAATATGTCACAAAAGACAAACTTTTAATGTAAAATATGTACCAAAATGCTAGAAAAGGTCATCAGTTTATGAATCAGAAGATGTAAAGATCTCAAAAGATCAAATTTTAATGTACAAAATGTACTAAAAGGCTAAAAAAGGCCATCTTTTTGAGTGTCAAAAGATGTAAATATGTCACAAAAGATCAATTTTTAATGTACAAAATGTACTTTAAGGCTAGAAAAGATCACCTTTTTGTGAGTCAAAAGATGTTAAAATCTCACAAAATTCTATCTTTTGATCTTCAAAATGTACTAAAAGGCTAGAAAAGGTATCTTTTTGTAAGTCAAAAGATATAAATATTTTACAAAAGATCAACTTTTATTGTACAAAATGTACTAAAAGTCTAAAAAAAGGTCAGCTTTTTGAAGGACAAAAGATGTAAATATGTCACAAAAAATAAATTTTTAATCTACAAAATGTACTAAAAGGCTATAAAAGGTCACCATCTTTTGAGTCAATAGATGTTAATATATCACAAAAGACCATCTTTTGATGTACAAAATGTACTAAAAGGCTAGAAAAGGTCATCTTTTTGTTGGTGAAAAGATGTAAATATGTCACAAAAGACCATCTATTGATGTACTAAAAGTACTTAAAGGCTAGAAAAGGTAATCTTTTTGAAGGACAAAAGATGTAAATATGTCACAAAAAATCAATTTTTAATGTACAAAATGTACTAAAAGGCTATAAAAGGTCACCATTTTGTGAGTCAAAAGATATTAATATCTCACAAAAGACAATCTTTTGATGTACAAAATGTACTAAAAGGCTAGAAAAGGTGATCTTTTTGTGGGTGAAAAGATGTAAATATGTCACAAAAGACCATCTTTTGATGTACAAAAAGTACAAAAAGGCTAGAAAAGGTCATCTTTTCTAAATCAAATAATGTAAAGATGTCAAAAAAGACTAACTTTTAATATACAAAATGTACTAAAATGCTAGAAAATGTAATCTCTTCGTGAGTCAAAAGATGTAAATATGTCACAAAAGATCAACTTTGGATGTACAAAATGTACTAAAAGGCTAGAAATGGTAATCTGTTTGTGAGTCAAAAGATGTAAATATGTCACAAAAAATCAACTTTTAATGTACAAAATGTACTAAAAGGCTATAAAAGGTCACCATTATGTGAGTCAAAAGATGTTAATATCTCACAAAAGACCATCTTTTGATGTACAAAATGTACAAAAAGGCTAGAAAAGGTCATCTTTTTAAGAGTCAAAAGATGTAAATATGTCACAAAAAATCAATTTTTAATGTACAAAATGTACTAAAAAGCTATAAAAGGTCACCATTTTGTGAGTCAAAAGATATTAATATCTCACAAAAGACCATCTTTCGATGTACAAAATGTACAAAAAGGCTAGAAAAGGTCATATTTTCGAAATCAAATGAAGTAAATATGTCAAAAAAGACTAACTTTTATAATACAAAATGTACTAAAATGCTAGAAAATGTAATCTCTTCGTGAGTCAAAAGATGTAAATTTGTCATAAAAGACTAACTTTTAATATACAAAATGTACTAAAATGCTAGAAAATGTAATCTTTTCGTGAGTCAAAAGATGTAAATATGTCACAAAAGATCAACTTTTGATGTACAAAATGTACTAAAAGGCTAGAAATGGTAATCTGTTTGTGAGTCAAAAGATGTAAATATGTCACAAAAAATCAACTTTTAATGTACAAAATGTACTAAAAGGCTATAAAAGGTCACCATTATGTGAGTCAAAAGATGTTAATATCTCACAAACGACCATCTTTTGATGTACAAAATGTACTAAAAGGCTAGAAAAGGTAATCTTTTTTTGAGTCAAAAGATGTAAATATGTCACAAAAGACCATCTTCCGATGTACAAAATGTACAAAAAGGCTAGAAAAGGTCATCTTTTCGAAATCAAAAAATGTTAATATATCAAAAAGACCAACATTTAATATACAAAATGTACTTAAATGCTAGAAAAGTCATCTTTTCGTGAGTCAAAAGATGTAAATATGTCACAAAAGATCAACTTTAGATGTACAAAATGTACTATAAGGATAGAAAAGGTAATCGTTTTTTAAGTGAAATGATGTAAATATGTCACAAAAGACAAACTTTTAATGTACAAAATGTACTAAAATGCAAGAAAAGGTCATCTTTTTGTGAGTCAAAAGATGTAAATATGTCACAAAAGACCATATTTCGATGTACAAAATGTTCTTAAATGCTAGAAAAGGTCATCTTTTCGAAATCAAAAGATGTAAATATGTCAAAAAAGACCAACTTTTAATGTACAAAATGTACTAAAATGCAAGAAAAGGTCATCTTTTTGTGAGTCAAAAGATGTAAATATCTCACAAAAGACCATCTTTCGATGTACAAAACGTACAAAAAGGCTGGAAAAGGTCATTTTTTGTGAGTCAAAAGATGTAAATATGTCACAAAAGACCATATTTCGATGTACAAAATGTTCTTAAATGCTAGAAAAGGTCATCTTTTCGTGGGTCAAAAGATGTAAATATGTCACAAAAGATCAACTTTTGATGTACAAAATGTACTAAAAGGCTACAAAATGTAATCGTTTTTTAAGTGAAAAGATGTTAATATGTCACAAAAGACCATCTATTGATGTACAAAATGTACTAAAAAGCTAGAAAAGGTAATCTTTTTAAGAGTCAAAAGATGTAAATATGTCACAGAAAATCAACTTTTTCTGTACAAAATGCACTAAAATGCTAGAAAAGGTAATCTTTTTGAGGGTCATAAGATGTAAATATGTCACAAAAGACAAACTTTAAATGTACAAAATGTACTAAAATCCTTGAAAAGGTCATCTTTTTGTGAGTCAAAAGATATAAATATGTCACAAAATATCAACTTTAAATGTACAAAATGTACTAAAAGGTTAAAAAAGGTCACCTTTTTGAGAGTTAAAACATGTAAATATGTCACAGAAGATCAACTTTTAATCTACAAAATATACTAAAAGGCTAATAAAGGTAATCTTTTTGAGGGTCAAGAGATGTAAATATGTCACAAAAGACCATCTATTGATG
>JARBDR010000638.1:0-15000 GCA_029721355.1 Tegillarca granosa
AATGTATAGCATCTCTTATCCCAAGGGCAGAAAAGGGGAAGGAATTGCCAAAGAAGTTAAAGTGAAAAGACTTCAGTAAGCTTACTTTTTTTACACTTGTTATGAGGAATAGTGGTTAAAAAAAGTGGAATTGTAAGGACATGAAAAAGTACATAAACCTTACTTGTTTGCATCATTATAAACATTACCCAATAAAAACTTTTGATAGCAACTGCATGTTGACAAGTAACATAAACCGATGTAAGAAAATCTTGAAAATAATGAGAATATTGTATCTAAACATAATATGAGGGGCCTGGGTGGCCGAGTGGTCTAAAGCAGGTGCTAATGATCTTGGTGTCTTTCATCACTTAGGTTCAAATCAAGTTCGGGACAGATTTTAGTGTGAGAAAATGTTAGTTCGCTTGCCAAATGTCAGTGGTCTTTCTCCAGGTACTCTGGTTTTCTCCACCATCCCTGAACTGCCTGCCTGGAAATAAGCGATAGAATCTTGACTGGGGCATAAAACATCATTATTCCATCCATCCATCTAAACATAATATATCTTTAAATTGAATAATGTCATTGTCTCAAAATATTGTATCTAATTGAATAAAGTGTTACATTTATTTTCACATTTATAACTATTACATTAAATTCATTTCAGAATATGTAGACCAGCTCATGGAAGAAGTATTATTACATAGGCAAGTTCACCAAACCTATTCACAGGCACGGATATATAGGAACTTGGAAAGAGCAAGACCCGGGCCTTTATCAACAAGTACACCAAGACGACCAAAACAAGATATAATTGAAAATCAAATCTGTTGTTTTAATAGACTTTAAATTCCACATTTGGAGAAATATTGTTACATATAAAAAGTTATTATGCAGGATATTTAAACCCACAATATTCTTCTGATGGGAATTGTTCCCTTATTTTCATAACAACACAAGCTGGAAGTATGCGTCTATTCTTTCTTCCAAGAATGTGCCAAATCCATCTTGAAAATCTTCTATAGGCTATGTACCGATACAGTCTGAAAAAAAAACAACAACAACAACGGTATATATCTCATATATAATGTAATGTTGGTAAATTTTTTTGTCATACAAATTTTTATATGAAAGTGTTGACAATCTGAGATGTTTTGTAAAAGTGTAATCATTCTCAAAATTGTTATCTGAGGGGTTGAAAATTGTCGTAAATGTAATGAATCTGAGCTGTAAGGTAAATTTGATGATTGACCTTTGAGTTGTTGTGTACATAAGCTTTTGTGTCAATGTGTGATTGGCTTGCGAGTTGTGTAAATGTGTGATTGACCTGTGAGCTGTTGTGTAAATGTGTGATTGGACTGTGAGCTGTTGTGTAAATGTGTGATTGGCCTGTTAGCTGTTGTGTAAATGTGTGATTGGCCTGTTAGCTGTTGTGTAAATGTGCGATTGGCTTGCGAGTTGTTGTGTAAATATGTGATCAACCTGTTTGGCTTGATATTGTGTAAATGTGTGATCAACCTGCGAGTTGTGTAAATATGCAAGTTGTTGTGTAAATAATTTGTGAACTGATATGCAAATGTGTGGTCAGCATGTGATCTGATGTGTAAATGAGTGGTCAGCATATGACCTGTTGTGTAAATATGTGATCAATCTGGGATTGGTACATAATTTTTTTTATCAATAAACCAGTGATTTGATATAAATGCGTTAATTCTTTTATATATAGGGAGATATATCTATGCATAATTACTTTTATACTGCAGCATATGATATGCATACCAATGAACAGAAGCTACACTTCAAAATCATAGGGGAAATTGACATTGAAAATAAAGAAAACATTAGTTAAAATTATCTTATTTGGTTATATTTTTGTACATACTCGTGAATAAATTCATTCTCCCCAAGGCGACCATTCTCTTGAATGTATTCATAGTATGACGACTCAAGAACATAGTTGTTTAGACAATTGACAATGAAGCCTTCATGCTCTGTTATACATTTAATGCTGGCAGAAATAACCTTCTCGTTAACAGCTGCAACTGAAGTACAACAACAGCATTTTTCTGGGGTTGACATAGTCGAACACTGTCCACAGGAACACCTGGAATGAATTGACAAAATTTTACATCACTCTAAAATTTATGGTGTTTACACACTGGTCAAGATTAATTTTATTTTATGTGATAATACTAGAGGGAAATATAATATGAAAGACGGGTTATTTGCTAATGGTAATTTAGTTTTAATAATTTTCCCAGGAGAAAATAGGAGACCAATTATGCCAATATGGTTTTTTTTTTCTAAAGGGGGGGGGTAGGTGTTGCATGTCATAACTTCATTATACATACACTAAAATCGCAAAAAAAAGGTTCTACATACGCATATCATTAGAAAAATTCGTACATTAAAATGCAAAATAATTATTATTTGTGTGCAACCAGTAGTTGAGATTTCTTTTGACTTAGCTCTATTAGCGAAATAGGGGTATATTCACATCCAAAATACTACGTTTGTCGTAGTATACATTGAAAAACTAAAACAAAAAACCCCGACTACGATATCCTGTGATGAATAGTGAATTTATAGTACGTTGTTTTGACCAGGCAAAAGAAACGTATATCAAAAGTGATGATACTATCAGTCACCGAGTCGGTAGACAAGACGACAAATGCAATGCCCGTCATTCCGATTTGTTTTTTAATTTTAGGAATCAGTGTTACGGGTTAAGATATGCCGTCATTATTTTATTTTTCATAAATAAACTATTTTAATTAGATCTAACTAAAATACGTTATTTGATCCACTGATCTTGTACATACCATTCTTCAACTGTTCAAGAGGAAGTATATATCCACGCTAATCTCTGAGTTGTCAGACGCACTTTCACTATCATTGTCCGATGAATCTGAACAATTTCCATGTCTTACAGGTTCGTACATGTAAGGTCTAACTGTAATTGTTCAGTCAATCTCAGGAATGTCGTAACCATCAAAATCATCGTAATCCCCATACTGTAGATCTGCTGATTCAGCCATTGCTAGTAAACTAGGTCAGGATATGGCTTACTATAATTAGCTTGGGTAGTTGTAACGTCACGAATCAAGGGACGTAATCCAGTAATAGTCGATTTTAAATCTCGATTTCTTAAACGGACAATGACCAAAAAAATTAAAAAATTGAAAATTAAGCATGTATTTATATCAGAAATACATAGAAAAAAATTCAAGGAAATTAAAAACCGTTTCCTATGACCTTTAAAGTGTAAAATTTAGGACATAGCTAAATGTATTTGACATTAACATGTAAGGCGATTTTTCAACATTATTAAGAAGATACCGATATATAGATGTTATAGAAATAGCTAAATGCATTTGACAGTTTAACATGTAAGGCGACTTTTCAACATACTAAAGAAATATCGTGATTTTCGTTTTAATTAAGAAAATATTGCAAGACTGTTGCGAAAGATAAATTTGTCTAATTACTTACATAATATTGCACAAACTGTGGATTTTGTTAATATGATAACGGAACGAAGATTAGGTCGAAAGAAATGTCCAGAACAAAAGACATAGCCACGGTCACAGTTTTATTCTAAAAGACATACACATGTATTTTGTAATAAAAAATAATTAAACCTTGTTTTCTTATATCTTTAAAATAATAATTTTTCTCTTTTATTTCTCTTAAAGACGTACTTATTTAAAATTAATAATAACCTTTTTTCCTCAAGTTGCTTACAAAAGATAATAGGAGCAATATATTAATTATGAGCACCTGGTAATTGTCGGATTAACGGCGTGTGTTCTGTCATCAGACATCTGAAATTAATTAATTAGACACGCTCCAGTAATGATCAAGAACCCGTCTTTATCAAGGATAAAGTTATCTCTGACAAGTGTGAGTAATCACGGTAAGCCAATACACCAAATTGAACACTATTAACTTACTGGATAACTTACTGGATACACGGTATATTGTAAGTTTTATCACTTGTATTGATATGGAGGGTAAAAAGGGTCATAATTCTATGTATGTAGGTGAGATGCTAATTCATCTAACTTCTTGTATGTTGATGCTATCAAGTATTATTAATACGTATATATCGCATCATGACAATTTCATTTGTCCATATCTATAATTCTATGTGTCTAAATTGCATTCTAAATAATCTTACTGTTAACATTTATTAGTTCATTTCACGAACTTATATCGTTATTTGTTTATGTTCTTAAGTACAAGTTTCAAGTCACTGTTGTATTCGTTCATGTCACCTACGGGTATCATTATTTTTCGTGGTTGTAACTCGCATTCCAATAATGTTAACAAGTGAATTAAGTGCTTCATTATGACAACAGAGGGCGCGTCGAACGCTACAATAAATTCTCCCGTGGAAAAATCCCCAGCATTTATCGGTTAGTTTGACTGGAAGTATTCGAAAAGGCCGCATTTAGGCTAGTACATAATACGCCAGTATAGTAAGTAGGCTATTAAAGGTTTTTTGTAATATTTACTTAATCTGTTGAATAGGATATTGACGGCAAATTTTTGGTCCGGTGTTTTCATTGTCCAAGCCCCTCCATCTCTGCCCCGATGCTGCCTCTCAAATAAAACTTCTAAATGTATATTTGGAGCAAATTAAGGAATGTGGATGTCCTTTTATACCTTGTATGAAATTCATTTTGAGTAGGTCAATTAATCTAGTCGATAGACTCAGTTTATGGTGTAGCGGGCCGGGCTTGATAGGTGGCCGGGTAGCTCAGTCGGTAGTATTGGGAAGGTTCGAATCCCGGTTTGGCCGCTGCATTTCACGGTTCCCCTTTCCTGTTACATTTAGGGACTCGTCCGATCCTGGGAAGTGGACCGGACTAACAGGTTGATCCCAGGGTGTAACCTGGTGGTCTCGATTCTAAGTGGTTGAATCGACAAAAAGGAAAGGAGGAATGTAGCGGACCGGGCTTGATAGGTGGCCGGGTAGTTCAGTCGGTAGAACATCCCGCTAGTATTGGGAAGGACCCGAGTTAGAGTCCCCGTTTGGCTGATGCATTTTTCCCTTTCCTGTTACAATGGCAATAAATTAATAAATAAAAAATATATCAATGGTACTGAAGACACTAAGAGTCGTTGTTGCAGATACTGCCATTATGATTCAGTGAAGTAAATTATAACATAATGAATGGGAATGGGACTATAATGACTACTAACCACATAAGACAGGTGACATTTATAAAGAGGTTAAAAGATAAAAGATAAGATATTCTTTATTACCAATTTAGGGCCTAACATGAGCATGTACAAATACATAAGATAGAGAACCAATAGATACAAGATTAAATACATATATATTATGCTGTGTATTCCACTGTCGATGGTACCTGCTGGTGTTTAACTTCATATTGGGGAATTGATCACGTGGTAACACAACATATTGCGACTTCTGATATTACCGCCGCTGCTCGGGTTCGAAGTCTTAACTGAGGAATTTAGCTCATAATACTCGCTTTTTATTTCTGCATCTTAAGATCTTAAAAAGATAAGTCCAGGTCGCATTTTACCAAACATTTACTTTCCAACCTCACATCGTAAGTCTTATATACAGTATAATATTCAAATAAAATTACTTTTCGTTAGAATAATTTTTGAACAAAATAAAATGAAAACGCGATATACAACTTTAGAATGAAACGCGTACAATAATAAAATTCAACTGAGTGTCTCCCAATTATTAAGTATAAGAAACATTTGAATTTATTTAAATAGAATTAGAATAAACTATTATTATTATTATTAAGTTCGTTTACCAATAATGATTTTAATTTATTAAAACACAGTTACTTTTAAATTAAATGTTTCCAAACATTTGAATTTAGATTTAAGACACGAATTTAACAAACCTTAAAAAGATAAGTCCAGGTCGCATTTTACCAAACATTTATTTCCAACCTCACATCGTAAGTGACGGGATGGACGGCCTGGTCACATATTGTAAAGCGACCCTGGACAGTCTTGACGCGTGATTAGCGTGGCTCAACATTAATTAAAATTTCCTTCTTAATTGCTTAACAAATATGAGAATTAACTCAATACAAAGGTTTGTGCGCGTTAATTGACACATATTCCTGAATTTTTCATTTGGCCTTAACGTTGAAATCACCTAACGTCCTTACTGATTACCAAATTCAAACATCAGAAATCTATATACGTTTCCGTCTTAGCTAATTATCGGCTGTACAAAGTTAATTTTTGTAAAAACAAATTGCTTAACCAAATTTTTCTTAAAATAATACTAAAGAAAACTAGTAACTTTATATGTTTGAAATTTTAAATAACAATTTTGACTTTACAATTATTTATCTAAATATTTAATAAAACTTATCCAAATGATATATTTTAATAATAGAATTAAAAACTTTACTTCAAAATTAATAAACTTCGCATAATCCTTTTTCATGATCAACTTTATTTATTTCTTTATTTAACAAAATACATCCATTTTTACACCATTACATATAGATTAACATATGACCATTTTGATATCACGCCCTTTATCAGTCCAAAAGTCCTGATATCACCTAGAGCCGGGGCCAAAGGCTAGAGTGCTGCTACAGGAATTTAGGGCGATAAGGGCCAGATAACAAAACGGTCATATCATAATCTTTTTAATATATGTTTTTCGCTTTAAATAAACAAAACTTGTTGCCAATTGTAAAATGTCTTCCCCAGTCAGTGAAGTTGTTGTTTACACAGACAACTGGTTTGTAATACTAATAAGCGAAACAAAATCAGGAAGCCACACTTTGGAAATTTTAGATGGGTTTGTACATCTATTAAATTACTTTCCATGAAACTACTTATAATCATACAATGATGTACTAGCCTAAATGCGGCCTTTTCGAATACCAAACTTACCGATAAATATCGGGGATTTTTCCACGGGAGAATTTATTGTAGCGTTCGACGCGCCCTCTGTTGTCATAATGAAGCACTTAATTCACTTGTTAACATTATTGGAATGCGTGTTACAACCACGAAAAATAATGATACCCGTAGGTGACATGAACGAATACAACAGTGACTTGAAACTTGTATTTAAGAACATAAACAAATAACGATATGAGTTCGTGAAATGAACTAATAAATGTTAACAGTAAGATTATTTAGAATGTAATTTAGACACATAGAATTATAGACATGGACAAATGAAATTGTCATGATGCGATATAGACAAAGTAATAATACTTGATAGCATCAACATACAAGAAGTTAGATGAATTAGCATCTCACCTACATACATAGATTTATGACCCTTTTTACCCTCCATATATTGACCGGTTTTTAATTTTATGTTTCTTAAATTCTTGATATTTTTTTCTGGATTGCGTTTTAAAATATATCTTTCTTATTAATACTAATTAAAAATGTTTCATAGCTGGAAAATGGTAACGTATTTGCACCTTAACTAAATTGACAAACTGAATTAAACTTTGACTCTATATTCCTCCACTCTTCGTTCAATTTAGATTTAAATGCATTCAATGTGTCTGACTCTACAGCATCATTAGATAGCGAATTCCAGTCGTTTATGATCCTATTAGCAAATGAGTTTTTTCTACAGTCCAACCTGCAGTAGTCCTTTATAATTTTTTTCTTGTTACCCCTAGTGATTTTCTGGACATCTATTTTAAAGAATTTATTTATGGGCAGTTTGTCAATCTGATGTATTATTCTATAAGTCTGGATCATGTCAGATCTTCAAGTTGCGCCTGTATTGCAGCGTTGGAAGTCCCAGAATTAGGAGTCTTTGGTTATATGGAAGATGTTTCAATCTGGTAACTAGGCGAGTCGCTCTTTTCTGCACGTTTTCTATAGTGATAATATCTTTTTTATGTATAGGAATTCCATATAACACTTGCATATTCTCGGTGGGGTCTTATAAGGGATTTATACAGTGGTTTAAACATATCAATGTCCATGTAATCAAATGATCTTTTAATAATTCCAATAGTTCTATTCGCTTTGTTTACGCAGGATGCTACATGTTTAGTAAACTTCATTGTTTCATCCATAATAACACCCAGGTCCCTTTCTTGGGTAGTTGGTTTGATATAAGCCACTCCCCCTGCAATTTGTAGGGTATAATCATGTTTGATATTGTTGTGACCTAGATTTAAAACACTACATTTATCTTGATTGAATTCTAGCTGCCATTTCCGAGACCGGTCTTCAAACTTATTGATGTCCTTCTGTATTAAATCCACATGGTTTCGATCATTAGCTGGTCCATATAACTTAGTATCATCAGCAAATAGTTTAACGTCTGAATTCAGATGATTAGGCATGTCATTAATATAGATCAAGAATAATGTTGGTCCAAGTACACTACCTTGGGGACACCACTTTTCACTGTTGTCCATCCAGAAAAATTTCCATTGACTGATACTCTTTGCATTCTATTGTTCAATTATTCCCCTATCCATTTCAATATATTTCAATCTATACCATATTTCTGCATTAATATGAGGAATAAATTTGAAACTGCAGTAAACTGCAAAAATGGCAACTTTTTTTATGTGGGGTTTGTAATAAGAAATGTGGTATCAACACCATCACATGCGAAAAATGTGATAAGTGGCTTCATATTAAATGCGAGGGGATAAGCAAGGCCTAATTTAAAGAAATTACAAGAAATACAACTAGATTTCAGACAATACTTTTAATTATGACTTCTCTCTACAAGCTTGTCAAAGGCGGTTAAAGATAACCGTCTTAAATGTGGGATTAAAATGGAAAACATTTTGATGAGGAAAGAAGACAATAACACTATGTCTTCAAGATGCGAATTAAAAAAACCCAGCAATTTAGTTTTAGATTCTGTTGCGGAAGAAATGTTAAAATCGTGTGCTCTAAATGTTCCCGGTAAACTACCGATACATTCTTTTTTTAATTAATTTATCTTGTAATGAAGATTCCCCTCCATTATCCAAAGAACATACAAATACAAAAAATCTTGAAGATCCCACTGAAGAAATTGTCGGAAATGACAATCATATTTTTTTCGGAAAATAAGAATGGACAGGAAACAGTAAACCCCCCGTGACATTGATGTATCGGATGCTATCATAAAGGAAACAGTTCATGTCCCAAATGACAATCAGTTTTTATTTGATCCGAATGTTTCGGAAAGTAGTTTTGAAAAGAAATCGGTAAATGATAATTTTCAGATGGATTGATAAAATATATATTTGAATAACTATATTCACTTGTGAAAATTTTTCTTGTAAATCTATAATTTATTGTTCCATCATTCCACAAAATTAAGACGCGATCTGTTTTATTTCATTTTTATTCGAATTAAAAAACCTTATCCTTAAACATTGATTTATTCACTTTAAAAACAATTATGATAATTTATTTAATGCGTTTCTTTTAAATAACATTCATACACAAGTTGATAATTTTATTTGTTGTTGCCAATCCGACGAAAATTTAAAGAAAATATCCCTCGTTAACATCACCACTTGTTTAAATAATTCTTCATTCTCTTTTTCACGATGTGGATATGAAACCATCTGTCACCACCAACCGGAAACCGTTTCATAGAAATTCATTACCGGTAATAAATAATTGTAATTCACGAATAGGCGTCGTATCGGCCTTTGTTTTCAGTGATGTAGATAATATTTTTTGCTTCATGTAAACAGTGTATATAATGAATTAAACTATACTACACAAGACCGGTATAAATGCAGCAATAAAAATGTTAAATACAACAATTCATTGTTTAGAAATATATTGTGTCACTATCTATATGATTTTTATCATAACTGTAAACATATTATGTTATATGTATGTTAAATGGTGAACACTGTAATCCACTATACCAATAAATTTATTATTATTATTATTATATTCTGAAAAATAAAGTGTTTCATTTTCATCAAGAAACCGTACCCTGTACGCATTATTAGGAAAAACACTGAGCTATTACAATGATCCGTTTTGGATATCGTACAGTTGTTCGTATTTGTCAGCCTGTAAGCTTTAGATTTATACACAAGGTAGTTGTTAAGATCAAGAAACTAAATTTCACATTACACGTACAATCAGTTTTAAGCTGGAATGTAGTGTCATTTAATCACCGTTTGATAAAATTCTGAAATGGATGAGATTCGGACCGGGCTAGACTACCGGATTTTTAAGGCCTTGTAAGAACCAGCCCCTCTGAAAACCGACCAACTTCTTCACTCCCAAACAAGGCAATGTCAACAAACATGGCAAAAGAGCATTTGTTAAAGACCAATGCGGCAACTTTATCGTGCGTATCCAAGCCAAACTGCTGTTTTTACAACCATTTTTCGATCTGAGCTTGTCTGATTCGAATCCTTGGAGTCATTTTGTCCCAATTGGCTTTTGTTCTTTTCTTTGCAGAATCTGTTGTCGTTCTCGCAGTTTGCTTTCTGCTGACGTCATTGTTTACATACACGTAGAAATTTAACGAATTTAAATCGATAAAAAATTATTTAGTATTTTTTTTTTTCAAAAAACGGATAAACTTAATGAAGCTTTAAATGAACTAAAAGCTAAAGGGTGTCTTTGGGCGAGATGTTCTCGGGTCAGAACATTGTCCTTTTGTTGGAATTTCGCCATAACCGTGAACAGAAACGTGTACCAAGAACATTGTTCACGGGACAGAATCTCGCATTACCTGATTAGCAGGAGCATCAAGAACAAAGATGGCGACAAAGTGATAAAGTCTTTAATAAATGTTACAAAAAGCACCTACAGGCAAAATTTTGTATTCTCGATTAAAATAATATTTTACCGAAATAATAGTATTTACAATAATGTCAAAGTTGGGGGATTTGTCCGTCTGCTTCCAAATCTGTAATTTAAATAATGATTTGTTTTGATTTTATGGGGGTTTACATCCCTGTCATGTGCTACTTTTGAATTTTTATAAAATAATACAATTCAAAAGTAGCACATGAAATCCCAGTAAAGAATATTTTCCTATCGACACCTCACTAGCTATAGGATAAGTGCAGAAATGTTTACCTTTGCAGTGCGCTTAGGGCAATTTGCAGGCCCGGGGGGGGGGAGGTTTAGGCGTGCCAAGCCTGTCGTGACATGGGACATCGGTCTTTCAGGTCTACCCCGCAGATCCTGTGACATTTCTAAATACCGAGTGCTTTAAAAAAAACAGTTAATACCAAGTCTTGGTCAGACCCGACCAGGTCTCGAACCCCGACCTCCCACATACGAAGCGGTTTAAATAATGACGTTCTCAAGAAAACTTTGGATTTTTGTCCTACATATAGGACTGGCAGTATATAATTTCAATGTAATTTGCATTAAATGATAGGATAAGGCGCTTTTTGCCTACATGTTTTTTACTAATGAAATATTAATGTTCTCATTTGCTGGCAATTTTACAAATATTTCTTGCCCGAAGACACCCTTGAATGTCCTTGGTCATTGTAATGTGTCATGATAGGATCTTGGAAACCTTTGTCTTTCGTCACAACAGGCGATCCGAGCGACGCTATCTCTGACATTTTCCTGTAACATGGTAGAGAATAATTCCAACAAGATCGCAAAATTGTTGTTCTGTAAAATGTTAGATGCTCCTTACAAAATATAAAAAAAATAGTCTGTGTCATGGTCGATGATCTTTTTCGAAAATGATAACTCCTTTGCGTTTTGCCATGATAGCTACTCTCTGACAAGATTTGCACTGTGCCATGGTAGTCACTCTGACAAGATTTGCGTTGTGACATAGTAGTCCCTCTCTCTAAAGAGATTTACACTGTGTCATGGTTGCCACTCTCTCTGACAAAATTTGCATTGTGTCATGGTTGTCACCCTATGACAATTGCGCTATGCAGTTGGTTTTGTCTCTTGCAAGACATTATGTTGTGCCATGGTCGTCACTCTTTTTAACGAGAAATTGTGATGTGTCATACTAGTAAATCACCTTCTCTGACAAGGCATAAAGACATATCTACCAAAAGAGACCTGGTCAGTATATGGAGAAAACATCCAAACATCTACCATACGTATACCTGATCAGTCTACAAAAAACCCACCAAACATCTACCATACAGGTACTTGATCCGTCTGTAAAGAAAGCCAATAGATATCTACCATACAGATACATGATCAGTCTGCAAAAAACCCACCAAACATCTACCACACAGGTACTTGATCCGTCTGTAAAGAAAGCCAAAAGATATCTACCATACAGATACATGATCAGTCTGCAAAAAACCCATAAAACATCTACCATACAGGTACTTGATCCGTCTGTAAAGAAAGCCAATAGATATCTACCATACAGATACATGATCAGTCTGCAAAAAACCCACAAAACATCTACCATACAGGTACTTGATCCGTCTGTAAAGAAAGCCAATAGATATCTACCATACAGATACATGATCAGTCTGCAAAAAACCCACCAAACATCTACCATACAGGTACTTGATCCGTCTGTAAAGAAAGCCAAAAGATATCTACCATACAGATACATGATCAGTCTGCAAAAAACCCACAAAACATCTACCATACAGGTACTTGATCCGTCTGTAAAGAAAGCCAATAGATATCTACCATACAGATACATGATCAGTCTGCAAAAAACCCACCAAACATCTACCATACAGGTACTTGATCCGTCTGTAAAGAAAACCACCAGATATCTACCATACAGATACATGATCAGTCTATGAAGGAAACCACTAGATATCTAACATATAGATATCTGATCGGTCTGTAAGGTAAACCACTAGATATCTACCATACAGGTACTTGATCAGTCTGTACAGAAAACTGCCAAGCATCTACCATACAGATACCTGACCTGTCTGTAAAGAAAACCACCAGATATCTACCATACAGATACCTGATCAGACTATAAAGAGAAGCACTATATCTTCCATACAGATACCTGAAAAGACCGTAAAGAAAACCACTAGATATCTACCATATAGATACTTGATCAGTCTGTAAAGACAACCACCAAACATCTACCATACAGATACCTGCTGTCTTTAAAGAAAACCAACAGATATCTACCATACATATACCTGATCAGTCTGTAGAGAAAACAAACACAAATCTGTCATAAAGAGATCTTATCAACCAGCAGACAACCACCAGATATCTATTTTGAAGATGACCAGTCTATACGGAAAACCACTAGATATCTACCATAGACTTGACCAGTGAGCAAAGACAGCTACCCGATATCTACTTTGAAGATGAGCAGTCTATAAGGAAAACCACCAGTTATCTACCATAGACTTGACCAGTCAGCAAAGACAGCCGCCAGATATCTACCATTGACTTCACCAGTCAGCAAAAACAGCCACCAGATATCTACCATCCACTTGACCAGTCAGCAAAGACAGCCACCAGATATCTACTTGGAAGATGAGCAGTCTATAAGGAAAACCACCAGATATCTACCATAGACTTGACTAGTCAGCAAAGACAGCCACCAGATATCTACCATTGACTTGACAAGTCAGCAAAGACAACCATCAGATATCTACCATAGACTTGACAATTCAGCAAAGACAGCCACCAGATATCTACCATTGACTTGACCAGTCAGCAAAGACAACCACCAGATATCTACCATAGACTTAACCAGTCAGCAAAGACAGCCACCAGATATCAACCATTGACTTCATCAGTCAGCAAAGACAACCACCAGATATCTACCATCCACTTGACCAGTCAGCAAAAACAGCCACCAGATATCTACTATTGACTTCACCAGTCAGCAAAGACAACCACCAGATATCTACCATTGACTTCACCAGTCAGCAAAGACAACCACCAGATATCTACCATAGACTTAACCAGTCAGCAAAGACAGCCACCAGATATCTACCATTGACTTCATCAGTCAGCAAAGACAACCACCAGATATCTACCATCCACTTGACCAGTCAGCAAAAACAGCCACCAGATATCTACTATAGACTTCACCAGTCAGCAAAGACAACCACCAGATATCTACCATTGACTTCACCAGTCAGCAAAGACAACCACCAGATATCTACCATCCACTTGACCAGTCAGCAAAGACAGCCACCAGATATGTACCATTGACTTGACCAGTCAGCAAAGACAACCACCAGATATCTACCATTGACTTCACCAGTCAGCAAAGACAACCACCAGTTATCTACCATAGACTTGACCAGTCAGCAAAGACAACCACCAGATATCTACCATTGACTTCACCAGTCAGCAAAGACAGCCACCAGATATCTACCATTGACTTCACCAGTCAGCAAAGACAACCACAAGATATCTACCATTGACTTCACCAGTCAGCAAAGACAACCACCAGATATCTACCATAGACTTGACCAGTCAGCAAAGACAACCACCAGATATCTACCATTGACTTCACCAGTCAGCAAAGACAACCACCAGATATCTACCATTGACTTGACCAGTCAGCAAAGACAACCACCTGTTATCTACCATAGACTTGACCAGTCAGCAAAGACAGCCGCCAGATATCTACCATTGACTTTACCAGTCAGCAAAGACAACCACCAGATATCTACCGTCCACTTGACAAGTCAGCAAAGACAGCCACCAGATATCTACTTTGAAGATGATTAGTCTATAAGGAAAACCACCAGATATCTACCATAGACTTGACTAGTCAGCAAAGACAGCCACTAGATATCTACCATACAGATACCTGACAAGTCTGTAAAGAAAACCATTACATATTAAGCTGACCTGACCTTATGTAATCCGACAAATATCGTGTCATGTTTTTCTCATTTTAACATGTTTAAAGGGTTTCTTCCCAAATGTTCTCATGTCTCCATATTATGAATGCTGATAAATAAAATAATAATACTGATATTATCTTTTAATTACATTTATTAAAATGAAATAAAATTATGATGTGGTGACAAAATGATAAATGTCCGAGAAATATTTTCCTACAATAAAATGACCCGAAGCAAATTTTATACATCAATAGAA